>SJJU01002624.1:0-29204 GCA_012932125.1 Conopomorpha cramerella | reverse complement strand
ATCTACATTCATACATCTTTTCATACATGACCTTCGGTTTCGAGTACTTTTCACGCCACCTTCGGCCAGGACATCACCAATCTGGTACAAATACTGTCATTCTTTATAAATTCCCCATTAAGCAACTATTTATTAAAATACCCTGTTATTCATTTATATTGACAAAATACCGTTTGCCGGGTTAGCTAATTATATTGTGAATAATAATTATATTTCGATAAATTACACAATACATTTTACATGCGCAGGATTATCCACGATTACGAAAAACTCAAGTACCTATGCATAGCATAGTTGCCTAACGCGAATTTATTGCGACTATATTACCTGTGAAGTGTTATTCGCTATAACATTATGTAGAGTGACATTAACAGTTGAGATTTTCACTAGTGAAATTTCTTCGTGAACACGTGTCAAGTTAAAGTGGAGGTACACGTAACGACAGAGGAAACAAGTATGACAATCAATTTTGCAAGAACCCTGATAACGTATCACACACACATCTGCAGCGAAGTAACGATAACGACAAACAATAGCGAATTGCGAATAAAATATAACTCTGGCGTTATTAGTCAACTTCAAGTGCTTCTTTCAGGTCTGTACAAAAAAGTTCTGTAAATACAGTCCGGCAAAGATCTCTTGGTTTGGCTACCTAGGATGTACGTAAAGTTTATTTTTTTATGATTGGGAACTGTTAAATTGGTCCATCGAATGAAAAAATAAACTATTCGTGTACTAACTAGTCGTACTTCTAAGGATCCGAAACTACAAAGCGAATGACAGGGGGTGAGCCCCAAAAAACCAATATCGGGGGTTATCAGCTGATATGGATTCTGTAGAGTCTAAACAATTTTCACCTTAAAGGGGTATTTATATCACATGAGCGTCAAGCGTCAAGGCGTCTCGGCAAACGGAGTGTAGGACGCCCTCAGGCAAGGTGGACTGATGATATACGCAAGATGGCTGGCAGAAGCTGGATGCCAGAAGCCGAAAACAGATCACAGTGGCGTGCAATTGGAGAGGCCTATGTCCAGCAGTGGACAAGTATGGGCTGATGATGATGATGATAACACACGAAGTCCACTGTTGGACGCGGAGCAATAATCGCCACGCTTGTCAGTGGTGTTGTGGTTTAACTCACAGAGACAGCTGCCTCTTACGACCCCCACGATGGGACAAATTGGGCTGGGGTGGTGACACATGTATTCTATAGCCTATTAGCCGTTACCGATCACCGGTTATATGAGTATATTATGTTAAAATTGTAACATAACCATTTCAATAATGCCGGAAGTGTTAGGACATACTTAATGTTGTAGGACTTGAATCTACACACATCAAAAGTGTCTAGGGATCAAGTACATTTTAGAAGATTGAAATCAAGAATATATTTTACAAAAACTGAATTCATTCATAACTATAAGATAAAGAATATTCAGACCTGTGGTCTGCAACAAAAATGCTGTCTGGATATTTCCAACTGATTTCTATGTATTTAGATGTTGAAAACAAAAAAAAATACTCAAAAAAATCCAGAACATAAGATTATTTTACAAAACGCAAAATTTTATTCCAAAAAATGGATTTTTTGGGCTTAAAAGAACTATTTTCCAGAAAATTTAGGAGACGTGAGTGTAGAGCAAGGTGAACGATTTCACCAAGATATTAAGGAGATGAAAAAAAGATAGCAGGGAAGATGGAGTGTCTCAATGATGGCAGACTACTGTTGGATGCTTCAAAGAGACCTTCCAGATGCTTCCCACAAGCGAAAATGTACCAAAAGGAGTCTCACTGGGAAAAAGAAATGTGTTTAATGCGCACTAATTAATGTATTTTAGATAAGAAAATATGTTTTTGAAACGCAATTAAAAATTACTTGATTTAAAAATATATATATGTTTATTTTAAGATAATAACTTGTTTCGCATAGACAACTACATTGTCAGAAAACGTGACGTGCTAGGACAAAATGAAAATTCAGCACACCCAAAAACATAAGAATTACAAAAAAAAAACCACAACAGCTCTCAACTTTTTTTTTTGCAGACTTGTGTAATTTATTCAAAATGTGGTGAAAAGTTATTGATACAGGGATGAAGAATTATTAGGTAGGAGATCAATCCAGAAGATTAGATTTGATTTAAATAAATTAGATTTATTTAGAGCTAAAAATGTTCTTGATCCCTAGACACTTTTTATGTGTGTATAACCTCCGTTACAGAGTCTTGGGCATAAAAATTACATAATAATGTTATAGAGATATGAAAACAATTATTACGTAGGTGTGATCGAAAGACATCGTAATAGTATTGGGTCTATTTGTATTATTTTACATAATAATAAGTAACTAGAAATACCTACATACATAGTTACTTGATCAATAATATTTACCTTCTTAACATTTCGTGAGAGAAACAAAATAGAAGCATGTCTTAAATCAAGGACGTTTCTGTAATAGACCTATTAAGTTCAGTGGCGTGCACACCTTAAAGGCAAAAAGACACTGCCTACCTTAGTATTTTGGCTACCCGACCTAATAATAGAGTTATTGCTAGATCTTCTTCTGTTGTACTCAGGACATAGGCTGATGAAGGTCCTGTGTTTTGTGGGTGAGTAGATAAGTAGGTACCTGTGTTTCGTAAAGACAAGTTTTCTATACATAGGTGTCAATCCTAGAGGATTACTGCCTACCTTGTCGTAAAAGCCAGTGCACGCCACTGATTAGGTTGTAGGAACCCACAAATAGACGTAAGTTGTTTACAGTACCGATTGACATTGTCGACTGCTGTCAAAACGTAGTTGAAAAGCAGATAGGTTAGGTTGGGTTTAAATAAAAAGGTAACCGGTACCGAGAAACTAAAATCACATACATTCACTATGGGCTGGTGCAAGCTGATACTTATCGGTACCGATCTGATCCGGTTCATAGTGAATTTATGAGATTTGTGTTTATCGGTACCGATTACCTGTTTTTTAATAAACACACCCTTAGGGACAAAATATTGAAACCAAAAAGAAAGAAAGAACTTGTTTCAGGGGTATGCCGAGTAACGTATCTACGTCAAGTTAGTATACGTATAATATTACATATACATTGCCTTAAATATTATTTATTTTAGAAATAAAAAAAATCAAATGTGTTTAAGTACTATTAAAAAAGAGGTAATTATATTATATATTAATATAATGTATGTCCAAGTCAAGTTATCGTACATTAACATTTCTTTTTCATGTCTTGTCAAACCTCGTCTAATGCAAGGCGTAAAAGGCAACCTAACAATTTTCCGGGATGCGAAAGGGTATATGTATTGATCAATGACAGTTCACTTTGAATTAGCCTTTCGGTTCAGTTATTACTTATCTAAACCACGACTGCTTGCCACACTCTCCGAGGTCCGGACATTGGAACCTGTCAAGGCGCAAGGTGAAACTGACTTTTTACCTCCGCGGAGGTTGTCGAAAACTGGCGCGTCGTCGTCGTCATTTGGGTGAAAACGCGCGCAGAATTTGTTTTGTGCTGATTTTTTTTGGCACACAAATGCGTCTGTTTATTTTTTCTAAAGAGGTGACAGCGTTTATAATAAGAAGGTCGATCAAAGGACGAACGATGAATACGCCCCTATTTCTACGCAGTATTGCATGATTTTCTTTGTTATTTGTCATAATGATAATTATTTTAATAATCATTTGCCTTTTGGAGGCCTATGTCTAGCAGTGGACGTCATTTCTCTGACATGATGGATTGATTTAATTAAACACACATCTGACAGATTAATTGACTGATAATCCTAACAACATACTACAAATTAAAATAATGGGATTATTTAAAGAAAAAAAAAATGTTGACAGCTCTTTTACGCTACTGTTGGCATTCTGCTATGTGATTATTGACCTTTTGTACCCCCGCATAGGGTCCAGAATTGACATAACGAACATCTCATTACACGAGAAACCTTTGAGACCATCAAGGATCACCAAGGGCAGCTTGTTCAACATTATCTTTCAATATCGGGTTCTGAACTAGGATTGCTAGTGGATAAATGTGTGTCATAGGTTCTGTCGGCTACAACCTCGTAGGTACATTGCTCTGGTACCTCAAAGACAAAGGATGGGTATCCCTTTTTAACTAAGGACAATCCCACCACCACCCATGCCCTTTGCCCATGGGCCATTCTCTGGAGACGTGCGCGTCTACACGCTTTTGCCTCTTTCCAATGCACACGTTTTCGTGACTCCGCAAAAGTTATCTTTATTCATGCCTGTTTTGTTGCCAACTCTCCCCCTAATGTTACTTGACGACCACATTGCGGAGACATTACCTTTACATTACTTAACTAAGGACAACCGTGTTATGAGAGTAACAAAATCAGAACATCGTTTGTCGTTGCAATACCAGCCCCTCTAGCAAAGCGCGTCAAGAAAGACACGACATAGAGCAAATACGCGCTGTGATTGGCTATTATGTCACAGATCGTGCGACTCAGCTTGTTCCAACCAATGGCAACGCCTGGTATGTGTTGTCATGTCTTTCTTGGAGCGCTTTGCTAAGGGGGCAGATCGATTCAATCATTAGAGAGTGTAGCAAACTCAGTCCCCTGGTAGACCACCCTATAGGTGGATTCTCATCATTAGACATTATGGTACATTTTTAATTTGCCACTCCATCCACCCTCTACTTTGTTGGCCGACGGTACATTTAAAACTCTGAACTTTTGGGGAAATATCCCTTAGAATCCCTGTTAAGTGTAACATGGTCTCTAGTACGACTAATGCAGACGAATGGGTAATATGTGCCCGTTGGTGCCCTCTTTACATTACGACGTCTTTAATTTATTTCCAACACTATGCTTCCCCCGGGATCAAGTCATGACGTTATTGATAGAACTCTGGTCTATTTTAATTGCCACTATAGATCGTGGAGAAACACTAATAGGAGTGTGGGGAAATTCCAATGTGGCTTCTGACCCACCCGTTAAAGGTACAATGTTTTTTTAATTAATTATCTGTTGATTTTGTAGCCAATCCGTACAATTCCATTTGAATCAATGAATGAATGAACACTTTATTGTACACTAGAACAATACATAGTACTAAACAATTTAGCTGTCTGTCCCTTTGTATGCTTAGATCTTAAGCATACAAAGTCAAAAAGTCTGAAGTCATTATATTTTGACGCGGTTCTTTAAAGTACAGAGTGATTTTAGAGGAAGGTTTATATGTATAATACATGCATATAATAGCAGAGAAACACTATTAATATGTACCAATAGTAGCAAAACAACGTTGGCAGGATCAACTAGTGTTACATAAATTGACACTGATAAGACAATGGTCAGGTTACTAAAAGGCGAACTTATAGAAAGCGATTTCTTTTAGTTTACCCATTTTGTTGGCAAGACTGACAAAGTGTAAAACCATGAAGTATATCAGGTAGAATTCAAAATCAATGTCTTAAAATTATATCTAGTTAAAACTTTAACTACCAAGACCAGTTCAGCTTATTAGCACCGAAATTACTGCATACAGTTTCGGAGTGCAAGAAGTGGAACCGGTCCGACGTGGGCGAGGTTTTCCCGCACATTTCTGAGGAAAACGAGCCTGCGTTAAACGCACACTCGAAATTCCCAACGAATATCGTGTTTTGAGACCAATTGCGAAGGCGCAGAATTACTGACTTACGGTTATGTAGTTTTGTCGAAGATTTTCCTTAAGAGCCATCATGTTGTTTTATGCAGCGCACATCATTAATAACATGAACATTGGCAACGCGTTGCAGTGTCATTAAATTGATTGTTTGTTTTTTTGAGTGAGGTTGTCACATTGGGAAACAGAAGTTAATTTCTCTTAAAATTATTATTGTCTTCGTAATGTGATACCAGACCACTTGAACCTGAGCAGCAGACGTCGCCCGTCATACGAAGAAAAGGCGTAACATCATATTATTTCCAGAGGACTACTTAAGGATCATTATTTTTCGTCGAAAGTCAATAATTGCGCCCTTTTTTTCAGACGTCGTTAGGTCACAATTCCAGAATGTTCACAGTATGCTTGTCTAAGAGCGATCTACACTCCATAACTCGTCGCCCTCTGCTCTAATCGTTCTGGACAACTCATTAAGTACCTACTGCATTTCCTGTTTCAGCTCCTACTCTTTCAGCGTGGATCCCGGTTGCACTTCCTGCTGTAGCATAGAGGCCCAGGATCCCAGGACTTTCCAGCTCGTTTTTTTTTCGTTTCGCACAGTCCTCGACGTCATTATTTGTGCACCCTAGCTTGCTTAGCATGATATCTTGCACGACATTAAGCCAGTTTCTTGGGCAGTCTTCTCTATTTAGCTCCAGACAAGGTCAAAACGATGTCTACATATGATGCTTATTAGTAGATATGATACTAGTTTACGCTCCATTGTATTATTCGGAGGTTTTTTCGACCCCGAAAATCACTCTAACTACTTATTACCGAAAACCGCATCAAAACCCGTTGTGCAGTTTTAAAGACATGCATACATAAGAACAGACAGCGGACAGATTTTTCATGTGCACATTAACTATGTACACGTTGAAAGAAGATTTATCCAAGTTACGTACATTTTTGACGTTATTTTTTATAGTTATAAAGATACATTACCTATGATTGATTCATTTATAATAATCATATAAAATGAGTTTCCAGTAAGTACAACCTGTACAGAGACGTGTTTTATGACATAGAATAAGTACCTACTTAGGTACTGACACACTTGAGTGCTTAGAACATAGTTATTGTATGACTCACTACACAACTTGATGAATTGTTAAGTTATATCTCTAGGTCATATATTTAGGTACTTTTGTGCGGTCCCTAGGCTATTCAGCTTATAATCCATTGTTTTGTTGACCTTGAAAACCAAATTAAAGTCCTACTTACGTAGAAAATAGTTTTTGCGAAGAAAAAATACTCAATCAAGTTAAGCTATTACAGGGCTTATTGTATCCACGTAAGATTCAGAATTGGTATTATTACATCTAATTATACGTATATAAAAGGAGAAACTGACTGATTGACTGACTGACATATCAACGCACAGACCAAACGGCTAAACTTAGGTACTTGAAATTTGGAACGGACGTAGTTTAGGTATCGTAGGGGTGCACTAAGAAAGGAATTCCAGAAATTCACACGGGATCGGGTATTATCGGGTTAAACCGCTGGAGTTAGACGCTTGAAATGTGGGATGCAGGTCCTACTAAACTGCACGAATGAAATCGCGGAGCGTCCAGTAATACTAGAAAAAAACCTTGAAATTAAATGTGTAAGTAACTAGTTACAAAAATAAATGACCTATGTTTATACGTATACCCTACCTTTTGCAATGAGACAATTTTTGTAGCAGCGGACTTGTCTCTAGTTTAACCCCGACACCCTCATTAGATACCCTTTACGATAATGAAGCAGATCCACCTTAAAAACAAAACAAAGTCGCCTCCCGCTGTCTGTCCCTATGAATACTTCATCATCATCATCATCAGCCCATACTTGTCCACTGCTGGACATAGACCTCTCCAATTGCACGCCACTGTGATCTGTTTTCGGCTTCTCGCATCCAGCTTCTTCCAGCCATCTTGCGTACCTATATCATCAGTCCACCTTGATGGATACTTAGATCTTGAAAATTACATAACGGGTTTTTGACCGTATCCAAGAGGAGGCTTACATCCTTCTGCATCATCCAGAAAGCGGCTCTGTTTGTTATTTGTTACACTTAATTTTATTTATTTTTGTTTTATATGTACATGCATATCTGTTATTTTGTTTGACATGTATTATCGTTTTTTTTTCATTTTACTTTCGGTGTTTTAAATGTTGTTATAAATGTTTTTTTGTAAATATATTTGCTATACTATTGTATTGGTCCTTACTGTTAAGATAGTATAAGCTTGGTAAATAAATAAATAAATAAAAATGTCTGCATGATAACTATGATGGAGGAGATCAACCCGTCATACCTAATTGTAATATTGAATCCATCATTTCGCTTTGTGACGTCATGGTCGCGCATTCGATAAGTCAAGATCTCACATCGTCGTTCCTAATCTAAGTCCAATTGTAGGTATCAGTGATCTTATCGCTCTGGTGTTTATAGCGGCAATTGTCGTTCGTTGAACGTTTCTCTGTAACGACTAGATATGTATAAAACACATTATTTTGTAACAAAACAAAAACGAACTTTATGTAAAATTCATTGAAAAAAAATGGACCGACATTTATCTGGTCTGACATCTTCAAACCCTGATTTCCTTATTATGAGACCACCTTCGAAATATCATTTTTCTAACAATTTTTTTTTATCAAAATCGGTTCATAAACCACGAAGTTATCAGCTAACAAACATAAACAGACTGAGTACCGCCTGTGGCCTCCGTTTTTCGTCGGTCAAAAGTATGTAAGTGGTTCTTTCAGTTTTGATGCTATTTCCTGTGCCACTAAAATATAAATAAAAAAGAGTAGGAGAGGCCCTATGTCCAGCAGTGGACAAGTTTGGGCTGATGATGAAGAGATAATTGTTATATTTTGACAAGCAAACAATAAACCTTAATGTCTAATTCGTTCATTATGGGCTATACATTTAAAATAGCATGCATACCTTTAAAATGTCGCTTTTACCCTTCAACATTTCTTTTAGGAGCGAGTTTATTAAATATCTTTATTTTAAATATAGGTTTAATTTTAAGTTTTCCTATTTTTCTTTTGTTTAAGTAGTTGTTACCTATATTGTAGAAGAGCATTGGTACTTCGTACTCTACTTCTACAAGAGCACTGGTTTTTCCTATTTGAGGAACCAATCTCAATTATTTTGAAAGCGTTAACCATACTTTAAGTTATTCTTTTCTTGAAACAAAGATTTAATTTTTTTTTATGTGTATGTGTCTATTTCTTCGCCGTTATCTAATCATGACGTTTAATGCGTTTGCCCAATAGTTCCTTTAATAATTCCTTTCTGAAGAAAAACTTACATAGTTTTGTTCGAAAAAGGAACTGATAAAGGAACAAGTGGTAATAAACCGTTCAATGGCATCGCTTCAAGACATCCAGACTAGGGTTTTATCAAATCGTCTCTCCCTTACCCATTTGCCAAACTGTTAACCCTCTTTTCTTTATGATGGTGCTGTAGAGCAATTCTCCTGTCCCTCTATGAAAGTACTTCCAAAATCTATATATGTATATAAAACAAAGACGGGTTTGTTACAACACTTATAACTCAAGAACGATTCAACCGATTAGGCAGAAAATTGGTGGCGACGTAGCTTAGAACCAAGAGAATAACATAGGATGCTTTTTATCCCGTTCCTGTGGGACTTAGTGCAGTATAGAGGGTGCTAAGTATAGTTTGTATGACATACTGAAACTACGCGAATGAAATCGCGGGGCGTCCACTAGTATTAAAAGTATAAAACGTTGCTCTCAGGAATACTAGAAATTTCAAGTCTCTGTCTGTCTACCTCTCTAGGAGACAGGCGTGAAATGTATGTGTATATAATCGCCAGCTAATCATAGCGTTGAATGACATCGCTTCAAGCGATCTAGACTAGGATTTTATTGGAATTGAAAGTAATAAATGCATATAAAAGTCCAAGGAATCCGGTAGGAGCAAACAACGTGGGTTTTCCACGTCCGGCAGAGCTAATCTACACTCCAAAGATGTTCATAACTAGTGAAAGGTTTAGTACAAACTAAACTACTTGAATTTACAGCTTTATTCCCTTACAATAGAGTACCTATAGATCCTAAAGAGTTTATAGATCCTGTAAACGTTACAAGATGGCGGTATAAGTGACATGACCAGTTAGTGCTGGTCTCCGTAAAGAGAGTTTTTTCTTAGGAAATTCAGCTCAGGATGAATGGGAAAATGTTTACCAAAGCTGTCCTCAAGGTAACCATACATGTGTATCGTGGGATTGCCCCGGAGCATCAGCTCCTGTGGTCGTACGTGACTTGGAAACTCACAATTGCCGAGGCATGTTATCAATTTACCGAAGACAAGGGAAATTGATGATATCAGTGCCAAGAATCGGAACATAATATTATGAATTATTGACTAAATTCATGAGTTGCATATTCAAATACAATTTTCATTTACTTAGGTGACCCTAAGTAGTCTTAGTCTTAAAAGAACAAAAATAGTTAAATCGTATTTATTCTCTGTGAAAAATAAAGATAGAAATCAATGTGTCAAATCATAATATAACTATAGGTATAGTCAATGACCGCCAGAGCTAGAATTTTACCTAGGTTTTTTCAAACGGAGTCTAACTTTATGAAAACATTATCCCGTGGTGTTCCTCACGATATTTTTTCGATCCCGTGGAAATATCCGACATAAAATATATCTTATGTTACTCAGAAATAATGAATGCAATGCAGGGATAAACATACTAATGATGAAATAATTATCGAAGTCCGTCCAGAAATTTTTGCGTTTATACGTAACAAACATCCATAAAAAATACAATTATTTCCTGCTTATAATATTCATCATCATCATCATTAGCCACATGATGTCCACTGCTGAACGAGGGCCTCGCCGATTTCCATCATCATTTGGGGGGAAGTACCAATCGCAGTGGCGTTGTGGTTTAACTCACTTAATAATCATTACATAGTATAAAACAAAGTCGCCTTCCGCTTTCTGTCCATATGCTTAGATCTTTAAAACTACGCAACGGATTTTCATGCAGTTTTCTTTTGTAGATAGAGTGATTCTTGAGGAAGGTTTATATGTATAATATATGCATATAATAGCAAAGAAACACTGGCAAAACAACGTTTGCAGGGTCCGCTAGTATTAATTAGTCACAAGATTCGGTTGAGTTAAATTATGTGCCAAACATTCTATGTAGTTCTACTAAAAAGCTGGATTATCTACACACATCAAAAGTGTCTAGGGATCATGTACATTTTAGAAGATTGCAATCAAGGATATATTTTATAAATACTGAATTCATTCATAATTTATTCTAAATGTGGAGTTAAGTCATTGATACATGCATCAGATATCATTGAGATATCTCCAAAAGAATAAATAATCCAGAAGATTAGATTTGATTTAAATAAATTAGATTTTTTTTAAACTAAAAATTTTCTTGATCCCTAGACACTTTTGATGTGTGTAGATAATCCAGCTTTTTAGTAGAACTACATAGAATGTTTGGCACATAATTTAACTCAACCGAATCTTGTGACTAATTCTATTGTTCTATATGAATAAGCCAAGGAAAATAAAAACAAATAGTATAAACCTAACTATTGACGTATGAAGAAGTGGAATGAAAGAATGAGGAGACGGGGAAATACCGAAATTGTTATGTATGTGTATTCTGCTATTCCATGATCAGAGCGCGTAATATGTCTGTCTCTATCGTCCCTGAACACAAAAACGGGAGAGCAACATATTCTACATTTCGCTGAGGTACGAACATTCCGAACGGGCCTTGTCAGAGGTTGGTTAGCTCGTTTCTTAAACGCCATACGAGGACGCAGTGGCGTGCACTGGCTTTTACGACAAGGTAGGCAGTATCCCCCAAGGATTGACACCTATGTATAGGTAACTTGTCTTTACGAAACACAGGTTAGCCTATGTCGTGAGTACAACAAAAAAGGATCTAGCATAGATACTACGTACTAAGGTAGTTTGTTTTTTTTTGCCTATATGATGTGCACGCCACTGCGAGGACGCATGTAATTAAAAGATTAAAATGTATTTTTTTTTATTCAATTTACTAACGTAGTATATTGGCCCCCAAAATGACGTAAATCATTAGGGAAAGCCCTCATCCAGCAGTGAACGTTATGTAACTAACGTAGGATAAGCTGTTACTAATAACTCTATGGATTATTTAATCTGAAATAAATCTATATGTATAAAACTCAAAGCCTTGACTGATTCATTCATCAGTGACTCAACGTCTAGTCCAAACCCTTGGCCCTGGAAAGCTGGAATATGCACACGGGTTCTTTTTATGATGTTTACCTGAAAAGGTATTTTTTAATTCTTCCCCTAAGGGGATAAAAAGAGGGGTAGAAATTGGCATGAAAATAACGAAAAATTTGAGAGTTAGAAAAAAATTTAATAATAAAAATTATACTTCTAAAACTTGATAAATACATATTTTTTGTACAAATTAATACTAAAACTGAGCGAATGAAATCGCGGGGCTTCGACTAGTATAATAAATAATAAATAGTAATAACTTCATGGCGATTGCATCACCTACTATATAATGAATTCGACGATATAAGTTTACGAGCGTCAAACGATCTGTTACCAATATACATTATTAACAGGGTTTCCCTGATATTATACATATACATCATCATACATAAATAAGCCTTCCTCAAAAAGCACTGTATCTATTAAACAAAACCGCATTAACATCCGATACGTGGTTTTCAAAAATCTAAACATTAAGTACTGTCGTTTGTTCTATACTATGCACAGATATACCTCCTTACCAATAAACGCGTTATCACTTATACAACGGTTATTATAGGTCTACAAAAACTGGTTATTCCGTATTTGACATACAACTGACAAATTAAGTTGAGCTTTGTGTATCTTCGAAATTATTGGTAAGACCCATAGGGCTTTACTAATAATGACGGAATTGCTTGAAAAGCTCAACTTAACTTGTCAGTTGTATGTCAAATACGGAATAACCAGTTCAAGTAGACCTGTAATAACCGTTGTATAAGTGACAATGCTTTTATTGGTAAGGGGGATAGTATACAGATCTATTAGCTGACCCGGCAAATGCAAATTACATTATTAACAGTGTTTACCTGTTATTGTATGAATGCATTATACGTACAAACGATCCCCTAAAATCACGCTATCTACATACAAAACCCGCATTAAAATCCGTTGCGTAGTTTCAAACATAAGCAAGACAGCGGGAAGCGACTTTGTTTTATACTATGCATTAAAGTTTCTTAACAGTATAAAAGCTGTTTTCATTTCACGTTACATCGGTAAGTAAGTCTACTACGGATTTCCCAGCTTGCAGTGTTTAAGCACCAAAGGCATATTTTCCTCTGGTGGAAATGAAAAGACTGGAAAGAGAAAGCAACTTGAAGTAGGTAAGCCAACTTTACTTACAGGAGTCAAAGTAACTACTAGATACTTTTGTTATCTACTTAGGCTATTATAAGTAAAGTGTCTATCTTACTTAATACTGCCTTACACTCTGATCGTAAACGGAACTAATAGGCAGGTGGAACCCTAGAAAATAAATAATAATATTTATTAAACAGAGAATAGAAATTGAGACAATGCCCTGAATCTATAGAAGTATATATATAAAAATTAATTGATGTTCGTCAGACTCGCTAAAATCCGTGTCCAGCCAGACCGATTTGGCTTTTTTTGGTCTTGAATCACACGTGGAAGTTCAGGGATGGTTTAAAAGGTGTATTTCTCCCAATACAGGGGGTGCAAAAGTGACTTCCTTTGGCAAAACAAATGCAAACAAAAATATAAAATTCAAAATATTTTTCTGACGAACTTGGGTGGCCTTATTTTCATTATTTTATTCCGATAACTTAAAAAACCGCCGGTAACACCGCGGGGCGGCAAGTTTACAATTTTACTACAACGACGAAAAGTAACGCAACTTTGCGGAAATCCATTATTATATAAGTTTGATAACTGTTCAAGGTAATACTGATGATAAATGAAGCCTTCTGCCCGCCCGCGACTAATTGTAACGATATTGCTGATATCTGTACCGCGCGGTGTTACTCGCGTTTTTTCGTTCTTGTGGGAATTTTGGGATAAAATATAGCCTATGTTACTCAGGAACAAAGTAGCTATCCAACAGTGAAAGAATTGTTCAAATCAGTCCAGTAGTTTCGGGGCCTAATCCGTTCAAACAAAGAAACAAAAAATCTAACCTCTTCTCTCTATAATATTGGTATAGAAAATCGGCTTGAAATCTAAATCTAAAACTATGTCCGACCCGTGGCGAGACCCACTGGTGGGTTTAGGGGGAATCATAATTACCCGTGGTCCACCGACTGCAAAAACCTTAACACTGGCGAGACCCACTGGTGGGTCTAGGGGGAATTATAATTACCCGTGGCCCACTGACTGCAAAAACCTTAACACTGGCGAGACCCACTGGTGGGTCTAGGGGGAATTATAATTACCCGTGGCTGACTGACTGCAAAAACCTTAATAGTGGCGGATAATACTAATTCCTCGTAGAGCACCAGCAAATGAACTTTGCGTTTTTTTGTTAAAAAATATAAACCGCATAAGTCAAGGTCTTGACATCCTCCTCATTGGGGACATTTGATTTCCATCCGTCTATTAGTAGATCCTCGGGTAGGTAATAATAATTCCTGTTAATCCAGGGATGATATGATAGACAACACTTCTTACAAATTGTTTGCCTTTTGGGAAGGCAAATGTAAACGAACAGTACATTCCGAAAAACCTACAAGCCAAATTTCAAGCCTCTAAATTTCGGCATGCATCATAAGTTTGGACTTTGGTAATAATATTTGGCAGGATCACTACGGCTACGAAAGAGAAATATTCAAAATATCCAGGGGAACTTCAGTTAACGGGAAACCTTTTTTTCATTAAAAACCTAAACCACATAATTCAGAGGCTTGAAGTTTGGCATGGCATAGGTACGTTACGTGCCTACACGTAGGTAACTGCAGATTTTATCTGCAAAATCAGCATAAAATAATCGATTGCCAGAAATAAAATAAGTAATTACATACCTATTACTACGTTCGATAATATTTTAACGACGGATTACGAAAATTATCAGTGTTTTCGTACAACATTTAAATCTATTTATTTATTGTGTGCCAGAGGTGGCGACGTGATCGTTATTAGGGTTCCTTAGAATTAAATACAGTGAACGTGTACCAATGGGGCTCTCTTTCAGAGCCTATGTAGGCAACGCTCGTACGGTGAAGGACAACATCGTGATGAAACCCGCACACCACAAGGTGAACCCTATAACGGCGATGGGCTCACCCCCTGTCACGTTGGGTTAAGTACGCTTGGTGAACCGCGAGCAATTTGCTTATTAAGCAAGTGCCTCTGCCTTCCCCGCTTTGGGATGAAAAGGCGTAAAGTGTATTTAACTATAGTGGACCCGAAAGACATTGTCCTGTCTTAAGAATGAATATTTGTTTCGAATTATGAAGTATAATTTCTTGTGCATTTTCTTACTTTATCTTTCTGGAAATAATCCAGCCGCTCTCGAGTTTTGACCTTACCAACTTTCGATATTGAAAAAGGGGAATAAAGAATTACGGTATCCCCAGACTGACGAAAGTATAAGGCGTTCTAAAAGGAATCCTTGGATTCGCGCGTGTCAGAGTGGGGTTCCCGACACCTGCTTGTGCTGCCCTAGAAGGTCGGCGGATAGCCTGATAGCCTGGAATCCACTGCCAAGGAAGTCGCATCAGCAGACACGACACCGTCTACCCCGATCTGAGTTCAGAAACCCATCGATGCCGTTCGTTTAGGCTTGACAGACGACATGCTTTCGGTTACTTCTTCATCCCGTCCAGTTTATGATGACACGAAGTCCATCGTGAGGGTTTATTTAGAACTAGCTGACCTGGCAAACGTTGTTTTACCAAAATACCTTATAGCCTATATGTTATTCTAGTTTATAAGCTACAATACTGCCAAGTTTCATCAAAATCCGTCCAGTACTTTCTGCGTGAAAGAGTAACATACATCCATCCCCACATACAAACTTTCACGTTTATAATATTAGTAGGATGAGTCCGACACTACCTCGCTGTTCCCGTGGTGGCGTCTCCGCTGGGAAATTCCTTGTAAAACGTTTTTCTGCTGCCTCTCTTTTATCCCTGTTGCTCAAACAAACCGCTAACACAGAAATACTTTGCGGAGATAAAAGTAATTACGTACTTATCTGAATTTAAATCTTTTTCAAGGTTTGTATTTTATTTGTTTATTTGGCATCTGTGGTAATTAACGTAGCGATGGCGTTCGTTCGTTCGAACCCCCAAACTTTTAAGTCCAACGCAGACTGGGACGGGATGGCAAATGTATGCCAATGGTCATTCAAACGGTGTCTTTATAGAAATACGGCTTAAATTGCAATGTCTTAAAATGATGCCGTGGCATCGAAAAGGATTTTGGAGCACGACATTCAAACGGGGAATTTTCAAACTCCAGAAGTTTCTTATCTAGATGTCGCTAGTAGATATCCAGGGGGGACTTCTGTCAGTTATATTTTAGTGAGTTTATTTGTTATTTCGGTGAGTTATTTAGACTTCATACACTTTTGTAACATGTAGACAAACAATAAAAAAAATACTGTCGCCTTCAATACGGACTGCTTGAAGTTAGTAATTTCGTTGACATTTGTCCCCCTACTACAACTAGCGCCATCTGTCATAACTAAGAGAAACAGAGTCCCTGAAAATTCCCCATTATACTGATAATTTTAATTTGAATTATTATATACGACTAACAAATCGTGTTGTAAGTCACAAAACGACAAGTAGTCTACGTTTAAAAAAAAATCTTGTATTTTTTACGGAACCCTCTACTCTGAGGAAGTTACTCGATACCCCTTTTACCTACAGAAACATTATCGTCTTATTATAATAATGTAAGTATAAGTAGGTACTTATTAATGTATCTTATCAATTAATTTTCCTTGGACAATTATGCAGCGCCGTTATTCCGGTAGGGCGATTCGTTTCAAAGGAATGCATTCGTTGGATTGGTTTCCACATTATTAAAAAAAAAGAAGTTACCGTCTTAATACGAGCTGTAAACACTTTCACATCACCTTATTCCACAATAAAAGAAAACTTCTATTGTGGTTTAAGGGTTTTTTTAAGGATATTTAATTTAAATGTAGGACAAAACCATGCTACAATGGGTATGAAATTAATAAAGCAAGTGATTTGACAGTCATTACAACGCTAGTATTTTAGACAATTAAATAAATAAATACACTTCACGCGCGCAATGCCTTTTAATCCCAAAGCGGGGTAGGCACAGGCACTTGCTTAAGCAAATGCCCACGGTTCATTATAGACAATTGTATCCAATAATTCGCACGGAAACAAATAGTTAAACTACATAAAAAACTGGTACCCATTATACTATACATACATTTGTCCACTTTTTTTCCAAAAATAGGTATTACCAGCATGATCTTTACGTACGTACAGTTATTCTATAATCCTCGTTGATAACGAATCCGCAAGAAATCGCGTTGCCCTTGAGGCGTTATCTCGTAACGGCCACGTGATAACGCCCCGCGACGGATAACGGCGCGACGCTGCCGTTTATCGGTCGTTACGATAATACACTTGCTTATATAACGGCGGCTAGAGTTTGATTCAAGTACAATCTCTTTGTTACAATACGTATCTTTTGTATGAAACAAGATATCTTTGAGCGATGATAATATCAAGTGGCTTATTTATCTACTCTATTTTACATATTAATACTAGCTGTCCAGACAAACATATGTTTGGCCATAATAAGTTGTTTTGTATCACGTGTATTGGGAGAAATACAACTGGTAGATGCATGAAAAATAGATAGTAACCGATACTCAGACCTACTGAATGACCTCCGAGTCGCAAGCAGGGAGGGTCCCAGGAGTACCCGAAGGAATTGCGTCAGGACCCGTCCAAGCGATCGGTCCTGTCGGACTCCGGCTCGGGGCAGACGGTGGTGTGTCTACCCCAGCAATCTCCATCACAGGCGGCAGTTACCAGGCCATAGGGTAACCGCCGCCCTTCTCGGGGCCGTCTAAACAGGTGTCGGGAACCCCACTCCGACACCCACGACCCCAAGGACCCCTTTTAGAACGCCTTATACGCCACGCAGGGGCTACCGTAGTCCTATTCTTTTCTATACGCCCGGAACTACAGGGCTGGCGGCGGGATGGTCACAACCCAACCGCCCCGCCGGCGTCGGACCCCTGATCTCGTGGGGTCCGACATCTTCCTCCGTTCCAGCCGCAATAGATAGGGAGCGCTGCGCACCGCAATACTGACACTCCTCTTCCCCTGCGGCCCCTCCACGCCGCCATCTAGCGGTGGCGGCCCCGCAAGGGCGCGGAGGATAGGGACAGCGGCGGTCGGAATACCGATTGTCCTCTCCCTCCGCGGCCTTCAGTGCGGCTGCGTCATGGGACGCAGCCTGACCGCTTGTCTGCGTTATATACTATTGTATGTATATGTACTTTAGAAGGGATACTTCAGTCCCTTTCCTAGTAATATACATCACAAACGTGTAGATGTTTAGATGTTTGTTACTCTTTCAATCAAAAACTACTGAACGGATTTCAGTGAAACTTTACAGTAACAGTACAAGCTTATACATCGGAATAACAGGTAGGCTAGATCTTGTCTATAATTTCCCACGGGAACGGGAAAACTGCGGGTAACACCACTGGGTCTTTGTCCCAGTAATCACTTATACAGTTGGTAAGAAAATATCCTTAAGCCAAAGGACACTTATGTTCAGCATACTGGTTCAACTTTTGCGAAGGTTGTCAAATGACCAGAGACGAAAAATAATTTGGAACTTTTCTTACAACGCCGATCAGCTGATTTGCTGTTTATATGAAGAGATCTTTTTTTTCTATTCTGGGCGTTGACCCCGTAGTTACAAAAGTAGGGCTTCCCGGGGATTTCCTTATATCACCCTGTATAGTTTATGGTGGGATATCTATGGCATAGTTCCGATATTACACGCGAGGCGGCGCATAATCGCTCGCACTACCCCCCGAGTGCAGCGCTAAAGAGAGACATTACAAAACATACAGGCTTATGATACCAAAGAACTTTCCTCAAGGAACCTTATATCGAAAATGAATACTTTTTCAAACATCCTTAGCCATCAGCTGTTTGTCACATTGTATGAAATAGGTACCTATTTTTTTCTTGTCGGATATACCTATGTTTGTTTGTTATCTGAGTGACTATCTCGAATTTCGCTAATAATTTTATTTTAACATTATTATGTAGGTATTTCGCGCTGCAGATTTGTTTTAGTACCTAACTGAAGTTACCTAGGGAACATACATTTAAGAGATACGGGTGTGGTGATCGGGAAGTAAAAACAGCACAACCCAAAAATGCGTGTAGCTCCCATGTTAAAAATCGTTGCATTGGTAGATACCTACCTACTACATGTTAATGGTGTATACTCAATCTACAAAATTACATTCATCATAACCCACCGTAAGTATTTGATTGATTGATAAACATTTATTTACATACAGGATGGGCGTATATGTATGTATGTATGTATGTAGGTATGGTTATAGCCATGTCTACATATTGACGTCCCGTCGTCGTCCTAGACTACCTTTTCACGATCTTGGTTAAGCTCTGTGGCCTCTACGACAACCTTCATAGGTACAGTCGGCAAAGAATCTGCTCTACCACCCTAAGGTTGAAACTCATATGAATGTCATTAAACATTAAGGTTCATTGTTTACTTGTCACAATATACCAACTCTACCTTATTGATGTTTTAGTGACACAGGAAGTGTCATCGAAACTGATAGACCATTTTCTTGGCCGACCGTACATGATTCCTAAGCCTTTTTTCTACAGACATCAGATTACTATAAGGTTTAGGTAAAGGTAAAGAAGAGGTTGCGTGGACGTCATTCATTACGATTCTTCCCCACAACATTGCCGATCTCGGATCAAGTCAGTATGTTCATGTGTAATTGTGTATGTGTCTCACGGTAACGCTTACCATTGATTGCTGGTTACCTATACTCCGCCAAATAAGTACGTACTTCCATACTGAAACATGAATTCTAACAATACAAACGTCTCTCAAAGTCTCACCTAACTACTATAATACTACACTAATAATATAACTCATCTGCTTATGATAAAGAAAACAGTTCCCAATTCTATTTTTTTTATTGCGTTCTACCATGGTACTGTAGTAGTTAGTAGGCAGTTCTCCCCGATTCTTTATTACAGGGAATAAATCTCATTCCCTCAGAGTAGAGACATCTGTTGTGAACGAAATAAATTAAAATATAAGCGACCTCTATTGTGGAGTAGCATTACCAATACAAAATTTCACGTTTAGATAGATGTCGCTGTACACGACTGACACAATGAATGACCAAAAAAACTGATTGAACGTACGTAAACATTAATCACTTGTGTCTAAAATTCGTCATTTATTTTGTGTTTTCACAGAAAAAACGGGGTTTCTTTTAATTAATTTGACTAGAGAATACACAGCAAAGTAACACTAGATCTATGAATAAGCAGCGCGCATGACATTACTGCGAGGTCAATGCGCATAGTCAAAAACATTGCGCATTTGATTCTTCTCCACGGCTAACCTATTCGAGTCGATCGAACGAACGGGAGCTGCTGTCATTGAAGGAATACCCCGTTAAATACGTTGTGCTGTATTTTGGTGCCTCTAAAGAGTGATCTCACTCCCTTTTGTTTTACTTTGGTGCTAAAGGAAACCTAAACTAACAGGTAAGTCAAATTTTACATTTATAAAGTCTTTTTCTATTTACTCAACATTCTTAATGAATTCCCCAGATATTACTTACCCCTAAAGTAACTTTTAAGCAACTGTACCTATGCATAAAGTGTACATATCTTATGGGTACAGACTTAACTGATTTACTTGCAAAGTTTGTAAAAAGACAAGCCTAAACTTGAAACATAGTTTGTTTTAATCAAAGCCTGTATTTTGCAGTTGCCTAGTAAATAGTGATTAGATAAGTGATTACCAGGGACCTAATTACATTAAATCTGTATGAAATATTGAGTATATATATGTAGGTACATCACATAGGCAGTGGCATACAAAGTTAGGTTTGAGCAGTTATCAAATGACATAGGTACTAAAAAGTTAAATGACCTTTTAAGGAAAATGTTTGAGAAACTACAATAATAATTAACACACTCACAGCCAACAATGAAAAATATATAACACACCTTATAATGTTGTGCAACATAATTTATTGCCCTTGCATATTTTTAGTAAAATTAACAATGTTTAACATTGGGAGACTCTTTATATCAGAGTGTTAAATTGCCACTAAATACTGTACAACCTATTTATATGTAAATTTAGTTAAATGTGGAAAGGTTTTTGTGATTGGTTCTGTCCACCACCTTTTTTTGGGGTTTTATGGAAGTGAAATATGTATGAATTATACAAAACATATGTATGTATTTTGCACACAAACTAACAAGTTGAAGTATCCTAGTACCTACTCTTTCAACTGGAGATTACTTTATGATGTCATCCAAAATACCTTGCAACATGCTGATTCATCCTGGTTAGTCTCACGCAATCTGTGGGAACTGTGCTATTGTTTTATAATTGTTCATGGCTGGTAAAGAACAATTTCCTTCGTAGTATAAAAAATTGCTGAAATTTTGTAAAACGTCTAGAGACTAGTGATTTGACCACCTAGAAGTCTGTAATTTGATCATTGTAAAATGATTTTTTTTTTTTTTTGCTAATCTGAACACTTTTGCCGAAGAAGAAGGATTAACATTAACCTACTGCAACTTGACTAACTAACAAGATTTGATGTAAGACAGTATTGGTGAACCTTTATGTCCAAATCTTGAATAAGCTTCACAAGAAATTCTCCTGCATAATAATATATTTCCAATAAATTGCAGTGTTTTCCCATACTCTCAATACATAGTATTAAAACAATGTTGCCTCCCACTGTCTGTCCCTGTGTATGCTTAGATCTAGTAACGCACCAGATTTTTATACGGTTTTATTTAATAGGTAGAGTGATTCTTGAGGATAGTTTATAAATATACATACACACCTACACTAGGAGGGAAACACAATTAATAATGGTATATTGGCAAAATAATGTTTGCCGGGTCAGCTAGTTAAAAATATAATCCTTACTAGCTTTTCGCCTGCATGGACTTCGGTTATATTGCAGTATAAATTAATATTTTTGTTTTCCCTCGGGAATATAATTTTTTTCCAGGATAAAAAGTACCCTATTATTTAAACCGAACTTCTAACAATACGTCAGCAAAATTTCAAAGCAATCGGTTTAGCGTGTAAGCGGAACAAACAAACAAACTCACTTTCCCATTTATAATATTAGTTATAAGGAAGATGTACATGTTCTTTTATGGTAACACAGAGGGTTAGGCAGAGACACTGCAGAGCTAAATGCCAATAAATTTACATCATCAAATGTAACCATTTACCACAAAGTGATATGACGCGTAGGCGTGACTGTTATATGCTTACTACAATGTAGGTAGCATTTCTTTTGTCAAAACAAAGTATCTATCTAGTATCTACAATGTTTGTTTGTAGTTGTACTGGGCTGAAAATACATTTAAATAGGTTAGCCAGTTAGCCTACACTTAAATACGCCGATCTTCAATGTTTGTTTGTAGTTGTACTGGGCTGAAAATACATTTAAATAGGTTAGCCAGTTAGCCTACGAAAACAATAGGATAACAGATATTTAATTTATTGTGTAGTTCCCGAAAATATTTTCAAATCAATCCAGTAGTTTTAATGACAAACAAACAGTCGATCTTTCCTTTATATTCGTAATAAGTATGTACCTAGATAACTTATAACGGCAAACGTTGTTTTGCCAATATACATAAAATATTTAGAGCAGTTTCACACTACGTCCGATCTGAATCCGATCCCAACCCGTGAAAATATGGTCCGGAGAATTCGTAGAATTATTGCTATAGTAATTTACGCGATTTTTTCGGATCGGATTCACATCCGACGTAGAGCGAAACCGTTTCTTTGCTTTTATAAGAATATATTATGCATAATATATTAAACCTTCCTCGAGAATGACCATCCACTTACCTACTAAAGAAACCGCATCAAAATACGTTGCATAGGTAAATATCTAATCATACATTGGGGCACACAACGGAGGCGACTTTGTTTATTGTGTTATGTACACGCGAGAGTAAGAGAAAAAAACGTACAATGGAACAGTAAACATTTATTTTCAAGATAAATTTTATCCTAGACAGTCCAATAATAATAAAACTTTGTAGGTATTACATACGTTCGATCTCGACAGTGTTCTCTACGATGATCCAATCATACATAAATTGTATGAGTTGACGTCACCGATCCAATAGCTCTAGAAAAAGCTTATGGCCAACATTCTAACCAAAATGTATAAGATGCAATCTCAGAAAAAACAGTCTCGAACTATAAATATCGCTAAATAAAAAGTATATTTATTCTCCTTAGGTTGCATTTTACGCTAAAAGAGCTATATTTTAACTAGGGAGCTGTGCCAGACTTTATCGTTATTTGTGCGCTCCAGATTAAAACCAGTGTCTAGAAATAAAGTAATTGTAACAAAAGATTTCGATCCTCCTCTTTTTCGGATATGCATTTTACCGTCTTTCGTCTCGTGTTTTTCCCTATCAGCAGTGCCAATAAAGACTAGCAGAGTTTTAATAAACCCTTATCTCCGGTCATAATCCGGCGGCGGCGGCGGCGGCGAGCGTCACCGCCCAGCATGACGTCAGGGCGTCAATACACTCTGTTGCCCGCCCTACGAACCCACCTTGTTCATTCATAATATTATGTTTGTCTAAGAATAAAGAAAATTGGTTCGCACATACTGCGTGTAAAAAATCACGAGCAATGGTCCTACAAACGTTTGGTGACATGCTGGGAAATTATAAACTTCAATTTTCATGTACCAAATAGATTTTTTTGTCTAGGGAGATGTCATTTTGTATAAGATACGTAGAGAGGAAGATAGGGCGATATACAGTTAGAATGACCGCAGTTTAAATAAAAAGTAGCTTCACAATCATATAGTAATGTCGTCTAGTAGCTAGTCCTGGCCAATAAGTACAAGAGTACTGACTCATTCAAGACGGACGGAAAGTTCGAGAAGACGACTTCAACTTTCTTCTTCCGTTTGTCGTCATCTTGCTTCCTACATGATCAAATCTAACAATCTTTTTACTCTTCGTCACCTATCATACGGCGCGATAGCATCCCGTAAGGCACCTCGGATTAAACTGTGAATAAGATACTCCTAGAACCGTTGATACTGTGTAGTGAATGACACTATTTTAAGTCAATCTGTGAACAGAAACTTTAAAAGAGTACATACACCTACATAAATACATAAACCATAATATGGAATAGTGTGGACAAAATCTTTGGTGACATGATCCCATTCTTCCCTATTAGCCTGACATTTGGGGATTAGGTGGACAAATGGGTAGAATATCGGTGATAGGTGGCCAATCCATCAATCGCCTAATAATCCCTTAAATATTGTTCCGGGTATTTACGACGTTTAGTAAAAATAAAGGCATCTGGTTCCATTATAAAATCGGACTCAAAAAAACAATGTATACTTTGTAGGCAACACCACGATCTCCAGTTTAAACTGATTCTACCACCAAGTAGAAACCGTGTAGAGAAAGTATAATAAAACGTCTGTCTTACATCAATAAATAGTCACTTGACCCCTCAAGATTTTACCAGACAAAAGTAATGAAAGGGAAAACGATGCGCAGTGAATTGATGTTCATGTTTTTCTTGTAAAATCAGGAACATTCGTACGCAAATGTCTGGCTGGAGTCTCTGCACTTAACTCGATGCAATATTTTTAGCAAATAATGTCGTACAGTCGACCATGAATCTGGTCTAGCATTCTAAGGTTGAAAATCACATTATCTTCCTTTTGGTAGGCGAGTAAAATCTTACTTCTTACTAATATTATAAATGGGAAAGTGAGTTTGTTTGTTTGTTCCATTTTCACGCCGTAACTACTGAACCGATTGCTTTGAAATTTTGCTGACGTAGAGTCTAGAGTCTCTAGTATAGAAGTCCGGTTTAAATAATAGGATAGGGTACTTTTTATCCCGAGAAAAAAGATATTTCCGAGGGAAAACAAAAGTATTCCTTTACACCGAAATATAACCGAAGTCCACTTGGGCGAAGCCGCGGGCGGAAACCTAGTAATAGTATAAATGTACTGTTATACTCGTAGTGCGATAGTGGAATCCCAGTAGTTTCTCCACTATACAACTACTTGGGTGAGGATGATTTGGACATAGACTAAGTAATTTTTATCACGAAATTCCTACGAGATGACAGAAACTGCGGCTAACACCGCGTAACACAGATAGTACACATTAAATCCCGACTTGTTGTATTACGTACAATAATGAAAAACGTATACGCTCGAAGAACCTACACGACACGTGTTGGTAAAAATTTCGATGTGAAACCTATAACTTTATACTCGAGGTAGGTTACCCCCGTTGTTGATCCATTACCAAAAAAGCTCATGTGTCATGCGATAAAAGCTGGCACATTTTCGAGAGTGCCCGTGATAATAGCTTTCGTACTAATTCGTTCTCCACCTCTCCGTTCCTTCGCAATGTAAATTGACCCGATGTTAACTTCGTAAATAGGACCCACCCTCTGCAAGTATCTTTTGGCGTGTGAGTGCTGAAGACTAAAATAATAAAAATACATGTAACACACGGTCATACTATGGGTGCCAGCAGTGGCGTGCACTGGCTTTTATGACAAGGTAGGCAGTGATCCCCAAGGAATGACACCTATTTATAGGTAAATTGTCTTTGCGATATATAGTTAATCTATCTACTCGCCCACAAAACACATGAACTTCGTTAGCCTTTGTCGTGAGTACTACAAAAAAATAACTCTATTATTAGGTCTGGAAGCTATAATACTAAGGTAGGCAGTGTCTTTTTGACTATATGGTGTGCACGCCACTGGATGCCAGATACTAATTATATTATTATACTTACATAATTAATTGTGTATACATCATCAGCAACCATATTGGTCGACTGCTGGACATAGGCCTCTCCAATTGCACGCCACTCATTCATTCATCTTACTCATCCACTCACTCATTCCGTTTCTACCAGCCATCTTGCGCATGTCATCAGTCCACCTTGCCTGAAGGCGACCTACACCACGTTTTCCGAGACGCGGTCTCCACTCGAGAACTCGCTTACTCTCAATCTTCCTAAATACATACGCACATAAAAAATGTCTCAGGTCAACACTAAATCACTACCTAGGTCTTAGAGGGGAATAGAAACCGCGATCGTCATCCTAGATGCCTTCTGACGTCGTCTAAATTCAACGTATTATTTGTCAAAACAAAACTTTGTTGGTTTAAATTGGGCGCCAAAATGTTTAGCCACGCGTCAAAATATCCTTGTACACAACGTATTTAGGTTTGTATTATAGGTTGGCTCGTGTACTCAGTTAACATCGATATGTAGAGGTAGATGTATACCACATTGGGCCGCCATTGTTTCATCTTCTCGTGACGTCAAAGTTGAAGCTCAATATTGGCTACAAATTCACACCAATACAAACACAACTGAATTGAATGGAAACGTCGAACTTTCCGCTCTGTCCCGTTCTGTTCTACCTTCACATTGATTGTATAGGTCCTTTACTGTTGTCGTTCTATTTTGGAGGTAGAATGAGAATTAGAAATACCTAATTGCTATTGGTTTTAGTCTTAGGGACTGGGATTGAATTATCGATGTAGGCGGCAAATTCAGGCACAGATTCTAAAGCAATAATCAGTGCTCAAATGTCGGTTGGGATTAGTTCGTCTCTTTAAGAAAAAAAATATTAGACTGAGCAAAATTACTTGAGTAGATATTTTGAGAAAATTTCAGAATACGTACCCGTAATCCGCTACTCTCCTCATGCATGGATTGCACGCAATCGAGTAATAGTTTGCCTCTCACTAATCGTTGTTGTGTAAAAGAGACAAAATATGTATATTCTCAATCCAGAATGGCACTTGATTTAAAATATTTAAAATATGATATGGCTTAGTTAAACAGATACCTACGTAAAGTACCCCATAAGATCTTAACTGTACCACGCCTCTATCAGTTCACAGTCAAGCAAAGGGTTAATCTACATATATACATGCGTTATACACATCCCATATATCAAAGTATCGATAGTGGGCGTACGTGCGTGCTTTGATATCGAATGTAGTTGCCTACGACATATTTTTTATGTTCCCCAATCGGAATATCGCTAACTCGTACCCGAAGGTATTCCAAGTTCATGTGGTAATTTCGGGATGAAAAATGACCTATGTGTCTACTCATACCTTCATGAATATCGATGGTTTCCAGCCAAAAAGGCTTAAGCGACGTTTTTGTCCAAAATGAGTATGCAGTTTGGATCGCCTTTTTTTCTGCGTCGATTTGTCTAGATTTCATACCTGTATGACGTAGTTTGATGTCGCTTACGCGGTAGAGATTATGTGTTTTTCTCCCAAAACATTGCCTTATTTAAACTTCAAGCCATTCTCCTGTAAAATTACTTCAATGTCGCTTAGACCTTTTTGGCGGGAAGCCATCGATATGTGTTAAAAGTTTTATGATTTATCAAGTAGTTTTTGAGTTAAATCTCAACAAACACTTTACTTTCATATTTAATTTAACTAACTAGCCGCCCGCCTTCGCTCGAGTGCAACGCTGATCTTTATTTTCTAATGAATTATTTTTTAAATAATGTTTCGGTCGAGTCTACTGTACCCCTTCACGATATCGTTAATATAGATTACTTATTAATATTAATGTGACATTTGTCGTGACTGACTTGCTTGGGCGGAAATCGAAACTTCAGCTGCTGAAAAGCACACAATTCTTTCTTTATATTCTCGTACGGTGAAGGACAACATCGTGATGAAACCCGCACACCACAAGGTGCGTGAACCTTATAACGGCAATGGGCTTACCTTCTGTCACGTTGGGTTAAATACGCTTGGTGAACCGTGGGCATTTGCTTTAGCAAGTGCCTCTCCCTACCCCGCTTTGGGATTAAAAGGCGTGAAGTGTATTTATTTTTATTTTCTTTAACAAGGCCAGAATAACCGTGCTCCGTAGTTCTATAGTAACAATGTCGTACCTACACACATCTGTAGTGTCTAGGGATAAAGAACATTTTTAGCTCTAAAAAAATCTAATTTATTTAAATCAAATTTAATCTTCTGGATTGGTCTCCTACCTAATTCCCCATGCCTGTATCAATGACTTATCACCACGTCTATTAAACAATCAAAGCCACTTTTCGTTGTCATTCCATAACTCCGGAACGGGTGGACCAATTTCGCTAATTCTTCTTTTGTTGTGATCACTAATGAAAGCAGAAGGTTCTTATGAAAGAAAAAAATGACATCCACTGCTGGGCACAGGCCACATATTAATAGTTAAGATAGGACAACGTCTGTCGAGTCCACTAGTTTTGTATAAATTATGAATGAATTCAGTTTTTGTAAAATAATATTCTTGATTGTAGTCTTCTAAAATGTACTTGATCCCTAGACACTTGATGTGTGTATATTGTAATGTAAAAGCTACATAGTTCGATTAGGTTTGCTGTTTGCGTACAAATTGTCCAATATTGGGTCAAGGAGTAATACATCCTTTGGGACCTCTCGACTTGGATCACATAAACCAGTGAAACTAGAGCTACGTATTTGTCTAAAAACTTTACTAAAACAGGGTTCATGTTAAGATGTCTAACTTTCTGCGTTGTTTCTTTCGCTCAATAAAGGTCAGAACGAGGGTTTAGATAAGTATATACATAGGTAATAGTAATCCCATGCCGATCTGGGATGTAAATAGAAGTCATAGCATCAGTTGCCTTACTTCTTCTTCTTTATTAAGAACAAGTGGACGCCCCGCGGTTACATTCGCGCAGTTTCAGTCAGTTTTAGAACTATAACTCCAAAATTAACGTATTATTTGGAACGTAAGAAAGGATTTTTTTTAATATATCTCCTAAGTGAGTAAGGGGATGAATAATAAATAACATAAAAGGAATCACTGTGCAACATTTCAGCTTTCTAGAGTCAAGGGTTTAGGCTGGCCGTTGATGAGTCAGTGATGAATGAATCAGTCAGGGCTTTTAGCATTATTTAATACTAGTGCCTGCGATTTTTAGCTGTAAAAAATCTAATTTATTTAAATCAAATCTAATCTTCTGGATTGGTCTCCTACCTAATTTCCCATGTCTGTACTGACTTATCACCACATTTTGAATAAATTATGGATGAATTCAGTTTTTGTAAAATATATTCTTGATTGCAATTTTCTAAAATGTACTTGATCCCTAGACACTT
>SJJU01002623.1:0-41787 GCA_012932125.1 Conopomorpha cramerella | reverse complement strand
AAAGAGGGTTTGATTGATGACATAGAACACCGTAGCGTCATTTTTAAAGAAAGTTTGCCGGAGTCTGTGTTTCCTGCGCAGTACAGTCTGAAGGACTTCAAGTCGTGAGTGAATAGGTACCTAATGAACAAGTGTGCTCCATCGTAGACCACATCGCTGCTTAACATTAGGCAGGATGGTGGTCAAACGCTTGTTCATAGTTATAAAAAAAAAGAAAATAGTAAACTAATTTTAAAAAAATGCTGCGTTGAACAATATTTTCATGTGAAGGTCTGCGGCCGAGTGGTATGGCATTCGGGAGGTTGTAAGTTCGAGACCGGCTGTACTGACTGTGCACTCTCTTTGAGAGCCTACGTAGTACGCAACGCTCTAAGGATAGCATCGGCTTAATACCCGCATACCAAAGATACACCTTGTATTCCAGCCCTATTCTGATATATAAGAAACTAGTGGACGCCCCCCGATTTCGTTCGCATAGTTTCAGTATTTGGTGATTTCTATTAAAAAATACTACCACCAAGTTTTAGAACCATAACTCCAAAATTAACTTTTTTCTAATATATATATATAAGCTTCTAACCCCTTTTTTACACCCTTAGCGGATGAATTTTGAAAAATCCTTTCTTATATCATGGGGACATCATAAGAACCTCTGTGCAAAATTTCAAAATTTCTAGAGTCAGGATTGAAATAAAAAACTATTTTCCGTCTCTGATCCGTATCATGTAAATGGAAACGAAGGGTTAAATACGCTTAGTGAATCGTGCTGCTTAGTAAGTGCCTACACCACTTACCACTTTAAGATTTAAACATGTAAAATATTGTTTATATTTGTACACACGCCAAGTGTCTAGAGATCAAGTACATTTTAGAAGATTGCAATCAAGAATATATTTTACAAAAACTGAATTCTTTCATAATTTATTCAAAATGTGATGATAAGTAATTGTTACAGGCATGGGGAATTAGGTAGGAGAGCAATCCAGAAGATTAGATTTGATTTAAATAAATTAGATTATTTTTTGAGCTAAAAATGTTGAGCAAGTGCCTCTGCCTACCCCGCTTTGGGATTAAAGGCGTGAAGTGTATTTATTTTGTTTTTTTTTTTTAATGTTCTTGATCCCTAGACACTTCTGATGTGTGTATATTTTGTTTTGTCCATTACTCAAAAACAACAGCAATAGCCTAGATGTTTATATCATAAAGCTTGTAAATGTTTAACATTTGGAGTGTATTATACCGTTCCTTCCCAATGTTTATAGATACTCATGTATCAAAGTCCACAATTCTAAACTGCGAAAATATTGTTATGAATTTGTGTTTGCATATAGATACATAACATACTCCGCCTCGACGTCCGCCCTTCACCACAAGGCACAATGGATGCCTCCATTTATTTAGCCGTAAAGATTCCCCAGCGAACGGGGCCACGGAATACGGGCAATTCCACGCTCGCTTTTTAAAAAATTACACTCATTTTATTCACACGGGTGATATAAATAACAAATCCGGCATTTTCACTGAACAAGCATTATGTGGGGTATTGTTTTCCTTATTCTTCACGCGTTCAATGTACGTATAATGGTTGCATTATTAAACATATTGAGTAATGAAGTCATTTTTATCTCAGGAATTGAAAAAGCTGATTAACGGGTAGGTACATACGCCACGTCCATAACTCCTTTGGGAACTAGGTGTTCTTACGTATCAGAGGCACACAGTGGTAAGGGCTAGCTTAGATCTCTTTCCTCCATGATGCAACCTGTTCGCCCTATAATACCGGGCCCTTAGAACATCGGAGGGTTTTTGGATTTACCAACCATCCCGCGATGGACGGCAGTGCGGCATGGTCCATTTGCCGTCATGAAACAAAAAATGAAGGAGATCGTCAATAGAAGTATGACAATACCCCGTAACCGTCCCCATAGGGGGGTGTCCATGAGGATTTCCCCCTCGTCCACACGCACGGACTTTATCCTTTAGGTTTTAAAGAATGCGACTTTAACATAAACCCGCCGCCCACCACTGTAACACCAAGTGGCGGCTTAGTCCTAACAGATTTCCGAAAAAAAAAGTGGAATAGAATCTATTACCTACCTCATGTCGTAGTGTGATAATCGCGCATTATATCTAATTAATTTACCCAAAAAACGTATTTTCCGCCATATTTCAACTTAATTTCATCATCAGCCCGTATTTGTCCACTGCTGGACATAGGCCTCTCCAATTACATGCCACTGTAATCTGTGTTCGGCTTCTCGCATCCAGCTTCTGCCAGCCATCTTGCGCATATCATCAGTCCACCTTGCCTGTGGGCGTCCTACACTGCGTTTGCCGAGACGCGGTCTCCAATTGAGAACTCGTTTGCCCCAACGGTCATCGGTTCTACGGCTAATATGACCCATATTAACTTCATTTGCATGATGAATAATGTATTATTTATTTAAATTGTACCTATTTATAATAACATCGTGTAATCAAAACGTGGCGTATTTTGTTTGTGCCGTAAATATAGGATAATTATTAGATGTATTAATAATTATATAGTACCATAATATAAATCTACAAAGTGTAAACTGAGTGAAATAAATCATACCTACGACGTACGTTAACAGGGTGTATACTTTTTAAGCCACAGTGGAGAAAGTGTTTTATTTTATTAAATTTAAATATTTACTCAAAGCGGAAATTCTTTGATCCTAAAAGAAGTAAGAAATTCTCTTCTCTAAGGATATTAAGTGAGGAAATCAATCCGTTTGAAACCACGTTTGTTAGCTCAATCTTATGGAACCTTTGAAAAAATTGGCAAATGGAAAATATGTACTCACGTACAAAGTAATTTGTTGTCCTAATTTATTTGTGATCTGGAAATCTTAGTTTCTATGGACAAATTGTAAGAGGGAATTTGAATTGGGAAATTGTAAAGAAATCGAGTCAAAAGTTTGACTGGGTTAATTAATTAATACATAATTGTAAAGTAATCCCAAGTCAATCTTTTGACTTGATTTCTTTAGAAACTGTTTTGCAACTGTCAAATCATACGTTACGTTGAGCTTGGTGTTGTGTTATGTATATCTGCATGTAATAGTACTTTTATTGCTTATTGAACAAGCATTTGACCACCATTCTGCCTGATGTTAAGCAACGATGTGGTCTACGATTTAATGAACAAGCACACTTGTTTATTAAGTGACTGGAAGACCTCCAGACAACTAAATATTTTTACATAAGAAAAATAAATAAATAAATACACTTCACGCCTTTAAATCCCAAAGCGGGGTAGGCTGAGGCATTTGCCTAATAAGCAAATAAATACCCACGGTTCACCAAGCGTTTAACCCAACGTGACAGGGGGTGAGCCCATCGCCGTTATAGGGTTCACACACCTTGTGGTGTGCGGGTTCATCACGATGTTGTCCTTCACCGTACGAGCGTTGCGTTGCGTACAAAGGCTCTGAAAAAGAGTCCCATTGGTACACGTCCAGTAGCCGGACTCGAACCCGCGACCTGCCGGTTACAAGTCAAGTATCCGACCAACTGGACTACAGACACTATTTTTTTACATCTCCAATTATTTACCTTTTTTCATTTCCCTACATTGTCGCCATAGTAAAAGTTGTTCATATTGATGAGCCCAACAACGTTTCTAAGACCATTGCTTGGGGTCCTTTTACACTCTGTATAGTGCGCAGGAAACACAGAATCCAGCACTCATAACGCGATGAATCAAAGATCTTTGAGATTAATTTCCCACTTTACCAATCGGGATCGTGACACCAATGCTTTGCGTGAAGTAGTTCATGAACCGGTGTCATATAAAGCTGTGACCATAATTACCAACCTACATTCAGTCATTTGTTTTTTTTTTTTTGACGGGGGAAATCCCGGATACCCCGTCGTCTGCGGGGGAGACGACGGGGTTATGTGGTGTCGCCACTAAAACCCCCCGGTGACTTCTCCGCGCGAAAGAGCCGAAAGCCCGGAACACTCTGAAGAGTACAACATCCAGGGGGGCACCGGCCGCGCAGGGCCCGCTGTGATGGTAAGCGGACCCTCTACCCTGTAAGAACCCTCTACGAACGCCTCGACTTGAGGCGACGGTGCCGAAGTCACGTGGCACCGTCGCCCTCGACGGGGGATCGGTGATACGACCGACCCCCAGTGCCCTTTTAGTCGCCTCTTACGACAGGCAAGGGAGAACCGCAGCCCTATTCTTACGCCCGGGACTGCAGGGCTTTTGCCTGAGAACCTAACCTAACTTAACTCAAGATGGTACTTTTGGAGGTACAACGGATTCAGATGGCCAAATTGATAGGGTATTGATATATTACTGGGTCATCTTTCAGCAGTGAATTGCATATATCTAATGATAATGGTGATTGGGCACTTCTTCATAATAAGGTCTTTACAATAAGCCTTTAACGTCGTGTAATTCTTCATCGTTTCATTATCAGCCACATGACGTCTACTGCTGGACAAGGGCCTCCACAAAATGATTTCCATGATCATGTAGGAGGAAATGCCAATAATCGCCACGCTTGGCAGGCGGGTTGTCGATCGCAGTGGTGTTGTGGTTTAACTCACAGAGAGCGCTGCTTCTCGTCCTCTAGGGAGTTCCCTCGGTCTTACGACCCCCATGACGGGAAAAGTTGGGCTGGGGTGGGGACATATGTATTCTTTTCGCCGTCACCACACGGCTAATTCTTCGATTCAAGTTTTTTAATTTCCTTTCAGATGTTTCCGTAGGTACTCAAAATATTATCAGTATTTTCCGTTTTGGTGAATAAACCACTCTGTATAGTAGTACATTCGACATTAAGTTTGATTGATGAATATTAATTAATGGCTTTTAACGAGCGGTTTTTGTTCCCGTGTACAGTCAGGGTGACGTGCGACTTTCCTTGTGACGTCATCATGCATGACATTTAATAATAATTACTACTACTATAGGTATATATACACATTCCTTTTCATCCCATAGAGGGGTAGGCGGAGACACTTGCTAAGTAATTGTCCACATTTCATCAAACTTATTTAAAGCCCGTCGACCCTTTTTAGTATGCGGGTTTCATTAAAATGTCTTCCCTCATTTATGGGTATAACCTATGGTAAAATGTGTTTACTAATTATAGCTAACTAATAAAGAATGGGATCCATGTGTTATCCATATTATTGTACATAATACAGAGCAGATTATCTATGTCTTATGATTTTCAGAAACATGACCCATACCTATTAGCCGTGTGGTGACGGCGATGACATGTCACCACCCCAGCCCAACTATTCCCTTTCTTGGGGGAGTCGTAAGAGTTGATCGAGGGAATCAATCAAGAGGACAGGCAGTAGCTCTCTGTCGGTTAAGCCACAACACCACTGCGATCACCAACCCGCCTGCCAAGCGTTGCGATTATTAGCATTTCCCCCCTATCATGGAAATCATTGGGGAAATTAACGGACGGCCGGCATGGATAAGTGGTCAGGGCATAAGTAGAAAGTGAAAGTGTTATATTGTTAAGTTTTCTTGTTTTTTTGTTTGTTTTTTTTTAATGTTAAGTTTTGTAATAAAATGTAATATTACCTAACCATTCTCCACACTACTGTATTAGTATTTATTCTGTAAGGGTTGTGTGTGTAATTAAATAAATAAATAATAAATAACGAAATAACGAATATTCTGCCTCTAGGACGACGGTCGCGGGTTCGATTCCCGCCATGGACATAATGCTTTAGTGTGTGTCTGGGTGTTTTATTTATCTATGTTTGTATTTAAATGTATTTATGTAAGTGTATCAGTCTCTGGCACCCATAGTACAGGGTCTCCTAGTTCGGGATCAGGTGTGTAAAAAATGTCCCGGCATATTATATTATAAATCATTATATTATAAATCATGTGGCTTATGATAAGCTATCTGTTGGCAATTTTGTTGTAACAGTGAGCCTCTGTGGTGTAAAGAAAAAGACTAACGCCCGTATTCTAAAATGTGAAGCAAGTGCTGCAATGCTTTGTCTGACTCTAATGACTAGTGTCAAACAGAGACAGATACACCTTAAGCATTGTATATGTGTCGATTTTTCTTTTGAATATGTCCCTATACTGAACCCGTGTATTTCTTCTATGGATGTTTTTAGTGCGTGGACATCTAGAGCACGCCAGTATGCATAGGATTTATTGATAACCTGTTGGTACCAGGCTAAAGTAAGTATGTCGCAATAAACATATTGAGTATGTAGGTACGAAAGTTACATAAAATGTAAAATAAAGCAGAAAGTCAAATCCTACTTGTATTTTTTACGAAAAAAAACTACTTAACGAATTTTAACTATTTGTGCGTACACTTATCTAAACTAATTAAAATGCAAAATTAACTCTGTCTGTCTGTCTCGCTTTCACGCCAAAACTACTGGAACCGATTGAAATGAAATTTGGTATAATATGATATATGATAGTTTAGAGCCTAGGGGCTACTAAAGCTTACTAGGTCATAGGCTACTTTTTAATTGAAAACAAAATGGTGTAAATAATGTACATTATACTGGCAAAACAATGTTTTCCGGGTCAGCTACTATTTTATAGTTAGTTACTATGTATGATGTATTAGGCTAATAAATTTTTGTGTAGAAATTTAATAAACCGCGGGGAACGGCTAGCGTTTCATTATCATGTTAGGCCACTGACGTCCAATAGGATTGAGGTTTTGCCTTGCCTGTCATAAAAGGCGACGGGAAGGGCGTGGCACGCGGGAGGCCCATACGGCCCCTGAGTGGTGACAGCGTTTATATGAAATTGATGTGCCTAGACTTTTCGAGATATTTTGTTTTTGTCAAACTTTAGTCTGTTTGTCATACCTATATTTTCATCCATACATCTGAACGATGCCGCAGGGATTCCGTCAGATTACAGAGAATTTTCTCTTAAATCAGCTTTTTAGTGCTCGACTCAATGACAAAGAGGCTATTAGTAGAAATTGAACGTTTTATTCCTTTAGCGGCATTATACAGAGCGATTTTACTAAGATTTGTACCTACGTAGATTTTTGATTTTAACATTTTCTTATTCAACATTTTCATTGCGGGATTTTACTATCTACGTGCACTTAATATTTTTGAAAACTTGCTACTTTGAGCACTTAGAAGTAATTAAGTAGGTACTTAGGGTATTAGTTGCATAGTTATTATTATTTAGACTTTGTTTATGTATACACCAACTTACAAGTACCTATATAAAGCGCCCCTGGGTTCTGGACAGCTATTAATTACATACAATTCTTGTAATACCGAATGCAAAACATACACAAACAATTAAATTGAACTTTAATTGTTTTACCGAACTGATTTTTTTCCCACTTTCAACCCCTCATAACTTTGAAACAAATTATCCAATGTTTATTTAATACATTTCTAAGTCGTGCTATTTCATTTGATAGCCCACTTGGACATATTTATCCAAATAAAATTTTTCATCCTCACTTTCAACCCCCCTAACTTTTGAGTGGGTGAACAGATCGATCAAGCATAGCTAAGAACACGCTCGATCAAATCAGCTTTCAAACAAAAAGAACGCATTAAAATCGGATCATCCGTTTCGGAGCTACGTTGCCTCAGACAGACAGATACACACACAGACACGTCAAACTTATAGCACTCCGTCGTTTTTGTGTCGGGGGTTAAAAATCTCGTGTCAAAATTGAACTTTGAAAATTGAAAATTAGTTAACATACTTTACCGAAACGACTTAACCGACATAGTCAATACACAGAATAAAACTAAGACGCCTCCCGCTGTCTGTAACTATGTGTGCTTACATCTTTAAAACTGCGCAACAGATTTTGAGACGGTTTTCTTTAGTAGACAGAGTGATGTTAGAGGAAGGTTTATATGTATCATACATGCATATAATATACACATGAAAAGTGTCTAGGGATCAAGTACATTTTAGAAGATTATGATCAAGAATATTTTTACAAAAACTGAATTCATTCATAATTTATTCAAAATGTGGTGTTAAGTCATTTATTGGGAGTTAGGTAGGAGACCAATCCAGAATATTAGATTTGATTTAAAAAGATTTATTTTAGAGCTAAAATGTTTTTGATCCCTAGACACTTTTGATGTGTGTAGCAGTGAAACACTGTTACTAATGTATGTCGGCAAAACAACGTTTTCCTGGTCACATTATGTAAAAATCGATCTACTACATCCGAAAAATATACGATTTATGAATGTTTTCCTACTTGGCATGAAACACTTCATTGCGTATTTATTTCTGTCATCGTCATTATCAGCACATAGTCGTCTCATTTTTATGGTGAGTGATTATCGATTACAGATTTGTACACGACATTTTTAGAGAAAATCCTACTTATTCGAAATCAACATTCGATATTCGAATTTTCCACGAGAACTGGATACCTAAACTGTAGGCAACAACGCCCGTGTACATCTTGTAGTTTGATACAAATATTATGTTTTTACACAGCAACTCCACCTTAGAGGGAGTGCCGGAAGTGCAAACGGAAGTCTGAATGAAAAGGCCACATCCCGTGGCTGCGCGCCAACCGGGGAACGAATGAGCGGCGGGAATTAATGACTTTATTGAAACGACCGAATGAGATTGGGACCTCATTGATGGCATGACTGATTGATGATAGTGTTGAAACGTCACGTCCGTTCAAGGTCGTTCAATATTGATGATTTATAATACCTACTTTGTTTGGAATGAGAGCTGATGAAGCGGAACGGTGGTAATGTACATAAAATATACAAGATTGCTTTTCATGCATCCCGGAAAATACAGATGACGACTTGATAGGTCAGAACGCCTGCCTCTAGACTGGCGGTCGCTGGTTCCTTTTTCCGATAAACATTATTAACAGTGTTTTTACCTGTTTAGGAGACGAATTTAATTTATTTTTTTAACTTTAACAAAACTTTAACTTAAATAAAAAGAACTCCAGCCCCCCTAGCCCCTCAGCGGTCCAAGAAATAAGTGACAAGACATATAACGCGCTGCGATTTGTTGAAACAAGCTGAGTCGCACGAAGCGTGACATAACAGTCAGTCACACACAGCGTGTATTTCTTTATGTCATTTCTTTCTTGACGCGCGTGCTAAGCCTGCTGTGTTATTCTAAGTAAGTAAGATTAAGATTATTAGCAAGTAAGACCCTAACGCCATATTATTATTTAGTGTAAATACTTTTTAAACGAAACTGGCCACCTACAATATTGTTGTTGAAAAAAGTTAATAAAAACATGGTTGTCTGTAAAGTCGGTTTACGGACGGTAGTTTGACGTGGCAACGTGCTCGTTTCTATAGTACACAGCGTTTGGTCAGTTCCAGAAACCGAACTGAGTCGATGTCTCGAGCCGATCATGCCTATCTCTCGTTCAAAGTGACACTTTTTGACGTGAACGGATCTGGATCTTTATTTTATTTTACACTAACAGTTATCAACAAACCTAATACTTGTTTTTGTTGACAAGGGGCAAACAGTAGTCCCTTAACCGGTACCAGAAACTGGGAAACTTTATAGATATAAGTACCTACGGAGGTAATACTACTAATGTACGCATGTCAAACTCAGTTTGTGAACTGTGTTCACTTCCAGGTCACAACACATTCCATGGTACGGTCGGCGAAGAAAGTGGTCTATCACTTCCTGTGTCTGTAAGGTAAAGTTGTTATAATGTGACAAGTAGAAAACGAACCTTATGTCTAATGGCATTCGGAAGAGATTCGGCCTTATGTTGGCAGACCAGATTCTTGGACAACTGTACCTATTCATTTTAATGTATGGTTCTTCCGGGATTGTGGATTGAAGGTTCCTAATCACGTGACAAGTACATATAAAGAAATTAATGCGAGAAAAAAAACGAAGAGCTGAAACTTATTTTTATCAGGCCGGGATATGCGGTGATATTGGTAGAATATGTGACATAAAAATATGGCACGTACAAAAATAAAACGCGAATAGCACCTGCCAGATCTACAAAAAAAAAACATGTTGTTATGCTATTTTCATCGCTAGCTGAATTTGCAACACAATGAAATGTAATAAAAATAATTATTCTGAATAGATACATAATAATTTCACTCAAGAATTGTACTACAGACAGCCTCAAGTAGGTGTCTGTCAGATAAAAATCTTCTGGATTTTAATACGGAGTTTTCTAGTGCGAAGACGCGGCGCGGTCTGCTTTATTTGACAACCAGTGCCGAGTCAGCTGCCTGCTTGTCTCCAAGTGCCAATGCTACGTGAATATATCGATGGTCCCTATTAAGAAAGTCGGATCTACAAAACGGAACATGTTCAGGAGAGAAGATAGTCTTGGATATTGAAACTAAACTATTTGTGGTACATATTACAAATTTACAACAGCTTATAATCTTTGGTACCTTTGCGTGATGTAATATACGTATAAGTTTATAGATCTTAATATCGCCTATCTAACGGTGTAGAAAAGTACTATTACATATTCCTAAAATTGCACTACCGACATTTTTAATTGGGACCATCGATATTTAACCTCGGTGTGCCGGTCCAATAGTTACGGATTACAGTCTACAGAGGGCGAGTACTTGCTTTATGAATCTCTTCAAAGCCTTTTATTTAACGTCATGGTCAAATGACATTTATTTCCAAAGCACTAAGGGTTAGATATAGTTCTGTGTCGAGCACTGCGACATTTACTTTACTATCATTGAACGTGATAACAGGTCGCTAAATATATTTCTGGTCGTCAAATGATTTTCAGTCTATTAGTTTTGATGCAATTTCCTGTGTCACTAAATCATCAATAAGGTAAAGTTGTGGCACAAGCTAATAGATTGCCATAAAAAAAAAGTTAAAAGTTAAGGTACAGTTGTTATACTGTGACAAATAGAAAATGTGCCTTAATGTCTAATGGCATTCATATGAGGTGTTTCAAACTTAGGGTGGTGGAGCATGAGCTGGATTCTTTGCCGACTGTACATACAAAAAACAAGGTTTGCTACTGTTGCGAAACTTTTTATGTACAATATTTTTCTTAAGTTTGTGTTCCATAATTTAATATTAATGTCAACTTTCTTATTGTCAAATCTATATATAAAAGAAAGTCGTGTTAGTTACTCCATTTATAACTCATGAACGGCTGAACCGATTTGGTTGAAAATTGGTGGGGAGGTAGCTTAGAACCGGGAGACGGACATAGAATACTTTTTACCCCGATCCTGTTGGTCGCGTCGTTATATAGAGGGCGTTATAGTTTGTATGAAGAACTGAAATTACGCGAATGAAATCGCGGGGCGTCTACTAGTTGTAAATAAAATGGCTTTACCGCAAGCGGATGGTTCGAGAACCATCCGGACCTTTCATTTCCTTTCCCTTTTATTTTCCCTGACGCCAACAGCTACAATATTTATCACAGATCATTACTATCATGAACGTATGTATCCACTGAATCACGTACAGTAAAAGAAAGCTAAAAATAAGGAAAATAATTTATGAATGACTACCGCGTGCTGCGTAACGTGGTAAAACATTTTATTCCGTTCCATGAAATCGACATAGCCTATGTTAATTAGGGATAATGTAGCATTCTAATAGTGAAAGAATATAATTTTTTTTCAGTTTTTAGCGACTTCAAAAGAGCAGTATTTCTCAATTCGATAGCTTCTTCGTGTATGAACTGATTTAAAAAAAAACGTGCACTGTAATATCATTACGCGTTTTCGCGCCGGAAAATTCAAATTTGAAGCGATTTTAACGATAATTTACCGTGGGTAAAATATTTCAAAGGTGGTCCCATGATAAGGAAGTCAGGGTTTGATGATGGTAGACCAGACCAGAGACAAAAAACGGGCAACTAGTATTAGATGAAGTCGGTTTTTTTTCTTTAAATTTATTTAAAAAAATTGTAGATCGTATTTCCTACAAACGAGCATGTTTGAAGACGAAAACTCATAGTCTAAAGTAGTAGAATATCTTTCGTTTAACACATGCTGATGACTACTTTATTCACCTTATTAGTCCACAAACTATAACGTAGATTTAAAATTAGTCTAATTTTTCACTGCATTCCTGACTCTTTATGGAGCACAAATCCGTCAAACTGAGAGCTTCAGCCGGGGATGCCAACGAAACTTTTCATTTCGACGTGCTTACGTTTTTCCTTCCCGGGAACATTTTTTTTTTATATAAATCAGTCGCCAAGCCGCCCGAGCCACGGCGGAGATCCGACGTTAGACGAGATTTAAAATACACGACATCCCATCTCGGCTAAGTAAACTGGCAGGTCGTCAAGTTTATTTGGTTCCCTGACTTGTGCAAATATAGCGAATGTTTTTAAAAGCATATTGAAATATTGAGAGTGCCGTACGTACACTTGCGGCCGGAGTAAGTTGGGCGCATTTTTACAATCTGAAATTCTGGTCACCGAAAGAAAGTACACGGTGAATTCTGAATGTGCAGCCAGTTTATCGAGGCCGTGGTTGTAATAGACTGGGAAAAAAAGCAATTTATCTCTCTTTCAACTTAGTGAGATTTGATATTTTGTTTTGATTGATGCTTCAATGATGTAGCAGTACGCGTTACTTTGCGCTTCATAGATTTTTTTTTATTCTTTTGAGAAATCATTAGGACTGTACGACTTATACCATCGATGTAAAAAAAAACAATCACTACTACCTTTTGGCGATACTTGCTAAACAATTGCTCATGGTTATCATGCTTATTACCTCAACGTGAAGTCTAGTTAAAAGTAAGATGTATTTTGTATGGCGAGCACGACATTTTATTATCGTTTCGGACCATTGACACTTGCTGAAATATATAGAGCAGGGTCTGCAGAAACAGTAGACTACAGCTTAAACCGGTATATCCGGAGCTAAGGTAAATAAATAAATATTTTTACAACAACACACATATTGCCTTCATTTCATGTTAAGTAGCTAAAGCACTTTTGTGTTATGGAAATCAGACGAGATATATTTACTTAAATACATTTTTTTTTTCATTTAAATATATACTTAAATAAATAAAACACCCAACATCCAACAAGTGCTTAAAAGTTCATCACATAAGCACGTGTCAGCGGTGGGAATCGAACCCACGACCCTACGGAGTAGAGGCAGACATGCTGACCACTACACCAACGGACCCGCGATCTAGGTGAGACTGTCGATCCTATGGACCACACTCCTTCCCTCACGATGTTCCCAAAGTATAATCGTTGACAAATCACTGTGTATTCTATAATAAGAAAACCATTTGTCACAATATTCGGCAGTATATTTACAATTTGATTTTCAAAATTTCCTCCTGAAGAAATTTATTCAGGCCATTGCTCTTAATTTAATCGAGCTTGAGCACGAACGAACTCACTAAGTAACGTTGTTTATTGGAAGTCGATAGCATTCGTAAAACTTTCTAAAGATATATTCTAGGTTTATATACGATACATTTTGTCTAGATATTGTCTATTTTATTCTACAAAGCTATATATGAATAGGGTGTGGCATTAGTCAAGGCCTGAAATCTGTACTTACCTAGTATTTAATGTATAAACAATTTTTGTTTTTTTTTTTAATTGAATATGAGCCGAAACTATTTGAAAAGTTCTTTCATAGTTGGGAATCTACATGATATTAGATTATCGAAAAAACCAATAACCCATGGTCATAATTATCTAATTCCAAAACTTTGCAAAAAAATTATCAAGTTTTGGCTAAATACATTATTTGCATTATGGGCTTCAGACAAAATATGCTGAGACTGACAGCCACCTGAAAATCTTTTCTAAGCATAATTGACAAATAAATATTAATACATTTTAAAATCATTCCAAATATACACCGTTAAAAATATACACCTGCATATTTTTAACCGACTTTGAAAAAAAAGTCTTCTCTTTTCGTTGACACTTTTTTCACATTTTATACATCAAAGCTTTTGACTGGGTGAACCGATTTGAATCATTCTTTTTTTTTATTTGAAAGCTTTTGAGTCTCGTTTGTTCCATTTAAATTTGGTTTAGTTTCGACAGTGGTATCCATGAAACAAACACAATTCTGTAAAATTTTACTGGTTGAAGTCTGTTCCTGAACCTTCCGGAAAGTTTCCATTTCTTCAATCTGGTAACTTTTGATTTGGTTTGGTTAGCGATCCTTTGTTAAAGCACCAGATTCCAAAATCAATTTGAAAAATAGCACTCCCAAGCACACCGTACTTGTACGTGTACGTACCACTTAGCCGTGTGGTGACAGCGAATAGAATACATGTGTCACCACCCCAGGCCAACTTTTCCCGTCATGGGGGTCGTAAGAGGCGACCGAGGGAGCTCTCCAGAGAACGGGCAGCAGCGCTCTCTGTGATTTAAACCACAACACCACTGCGATCGCCAACCCGCCTGCCAAGCGTGGCGATTACTGGCATTTCACTCCAAATGACGGATCTCATTGGGGGAGGCCCTCGTCCAGCAGTGGACGTTATGTGGCTGATGATGAAGCACACCGTTGTTCCAGCAAAATGTTGGATACCATTTATTCATCATTCCTTTGATAGGAAGTTTATACACCATTCAGCTTCATAGTTTTCACGCTGCAGCAAAGTTTCCACATTATTGTTCTTACGGGAGAATAAGGCAGACACTGAGGAGACAGTAAGACATTGTTGACTCCCGGTACATCGTCCCCGTACTTTTCACTCAACTCAACACAAATAGGTCTCCCTAAGGATTCAAACTACGAAACTTCAACAAACAGACGAGTGCGTTCGACTTGATGAAATTAACACAGTCTGTTGCGCAAAGACGAGAAGTCTTTCCACTGAATTTGTTTGGAGGGTGAAACAAAATTTTCGTACATTACACTGTTAACTTTTAGTAATAATTCAGGTCGGGCTTTAATCCAATTTGCAATTAGGTATTTAAAGAGTAAAGTTTACTGAATGACGTATAGAGAGTAAAGTTGAATTGTTTAGAACCAAACTTCTGAATATAGGTACTAGGGTCCATGTTCTGAAAGAAAAATCATAGTAATAAGAGCCAGCCATTAGAATCCGAAAAAGCATAAAATTTACCTGAGTAGTGTGTGTGCCTACCATACAACTTACTTGGTTTACGTTATAATACGAGCAAAAGAATATCGTAGACCACATCAATTCTCGGCTTGAAAAAGCTTGCTTATTCGAAGTATAGAAAAATATCGATTGAAATCTACCTCGGTTTAGGCTTTTCATACAAACAGTTTTTTTCGATAAATTCCGTTCTCGCGGGTATATCACGAATTAATGATATTCTCTGAAATGGTAAAGAAAAGTGTAGGAATAACAAGTTCCAGCGTTTTACGGTGGTAGATATTAATTCACTGACATTAGTGAAGGAGAAACCGAAAACAAAACCTCAGGTCAAGGCTGGAAGCTCTAGTACCTACTTGAGGCGGTAAAACTATCACTTCTGGCCCAACATGTAGGACAACGATGGTGTTAGCGAAAGTTCTCTGGTTTCCTTAATCAAACTGTAGAAAAAAGACAAATTAAATTGAATTTATAAAGTCCACGATTTACTTCTGTTCCGGCTGAAAGCTTTCCGGTGATTCAAGAAACAGGATCTTGCGACGTATTTTATTTCACGCCCCGCGATTTGATCCGTGTATTTTCAGTTTTAATACACCGTATTTAATTAGTGTTTTAGTAAGAATTCCTAATTTTGTGAAAACATAATATATCTCGGATAGTGTAGTTGTCCAACTACTTTCATAGTTTATCAAATCGGTGGAGCAGTTTCGGAACATATTCAATTGAAACAAACAAAAACACATTTCAGAACTTGGCTATGTTCACACGTTGTTCATCTAATCTATAGCTTTTTGATTTCCTTTAATTTATCTTTTTTAATCAGTAATGTATTTGTCTTTTCAAAGCTTCAAAAAGTTTGCCCTGAAACGTTTCCATTGTGTGCGGAAAGTAAACTCACCGAACAGTCGTGTCGCAGCGGCTGTACCAGAATTTTATACGAATTTAGGTAAAGGATTCATGTCCGCAGTAAGTAGATGAGCAGGTGGTTTTCACCAGCCGCCTGGGAGCTCTAAACCCTGATAGAACATGAACATTTACGATTGCTGAGAGAGCGTACACAATTTCGGCAACAATCGTAAACCTACTTTTACAATCTTAGGTTTTTGATTCGAAGTAATTCTTATTGATAAGCCACGTGGATTTCATGTTGCCTTTAGGGTTTTTTACGTCATTATGATCTAGTGTACCTACTGGAGTTATAAAACAGGAACAACTGTTAGCACAGCATATTTTGGTGATTTTGAAACTAAAGTGGACTGGACTGGACTGGCATTAATAATAATATAAACGTATGCGTTTTATGTAACTTAAGTATAAGTATTATGTATGTATGTATATATATTTATTCACTAACTTAAGAACTAACACACTAAACACAAAAAAATACAGTAAATATACAATAAATGACAACAAGAACAAAGTAATAAAATAGTAAAAATAAGATAAAAAATAAAAACAAAAGTGTACCAGATCTGTGAGAATGGCACTGAACGTGTGCCAGGTCTCAAGCTAGTAAAAGGGTCTCGACTCAGCGTAATGCCACAGTTACCTGCGGCGCTGGTGTTCCGCCGAAACCCGTTGGGGAGAGAAAGCCACACATCAACATCCTAGTTATTACATAAACTTACATAGAAAATACAAAATCATGCGAGAATCATAATAATAAAGAAATAAAATGATAATTATAAACATACATGGAGTATATGTATATACAAATATATTAATCAATAGATACAGATTGGATCAGGAACAAGATTAAACAAAAACATGGATATAGATAGGTAAGTTAAAAGGGTGAGAATATGTTTAGATCTATCAGGCTGAAAGAAGACGTTGTTTATCAAGTAGGAGTAGAAACATTTTACGTTTGACTGTACGGTATTGCAATCTCTTAGAGGTGGTGGCAAGTTGTTCCAACACTTCGTAGCCTGATATCTAAAACTACCTCGAAAAGCTGCCGTTTTGTGATGATACATAAGAAGGGGCTGAGACTTACTTCTGATGTAAACATAGTGTTTAGCACGCCAGTTAAGCTTTTCGTAAAGATAGGGCGGTGAAGATGACTTCACTACTCCAAACAGTAGAGTAGCAAAATATAGTTGCTCCCTGCTGCGTATGTTCAAGATGTTGGACTGGTTGAGATAGGGAGTTACGTGAGAACGACGAGGAATGCTAGAGCTAATTGAATATTAATTTATTTACAATCGCGATCTTTCCCAACATAAATCTACCGTATAGGAATCAAATGAATGGAATTTATTGAAAAACTAGTTGACCCGGCAGACATTGTTTTGGTAATATATGTATTTACCTCATCCCGTGGGAATTTTTCAAAATGCTGTCGTATTTATACTTCCAACCTCTTCTCCGGTTTAGGCTTTTCTTACAAACAGTTTTTTTTTTCGATAAATCCCTTTCTCGCGAAAATATCACGAATTACTTCTTAGGGGTGCTCCCTGTGGTACTTAAGCTAAGTCCCTGCAAAATTTCAAGTTCCTAAGTTTAGTCGTTTGGGCTATGCGTTGATTGTCAGTCAGTTAGTCAGCTTCTCCTTTTATATATGTAGATAAATGCCAACAGATAAGAAGCTCTGTTTCCATTAGTTGTTCACAGGTTTATTGCCAAACATAATAATCGATAACGCTTGGCTCTTCTTTGGATATTTCTATGTGCTGACAAATAATTAATAGCTACGACGAATAGCCTTTTTATATTGGTCAATAGTTTACGAATTGATTTTTTTCGGAGAGGGGTGTGTCCTGCAGTACCATACCCCGGATAAAATCTGGCCGCAATTTTTTTGTGAGTCATGTACAATACAATTTTAAAGAAAAATTAACCAACTTCAACCAGTACTAGCCATACTTGTTTAAAGTGTTCCTCGGATTATCGGATTTGTGATGACAAAAACAAATCCTGATTTCCTTATCATGGGAACACCTTGACATCTTCTTTCCAACAAAAAAAATCATCGAAATCATTTCATAAACGGCGAAGTTATCGGCGAAAAAACATGAGCAAGATCAAATAAAAAGCATTTTACGGTCGAATGACAAAATAATGTCCTGCCTCTCAACGTCAAACTTTAACATATGTACAGGTGCGTACATAAGCATTTTGAATTTCTGGGAATTCTGGGAAACGTTCATTCAGCTCCTCTCGCTAATTCGGTTTCGTTTAAAATAAAGTTCCCGCAGGTTATGTCCCATTGTCCGCCATATTTGAAGTATCGTTTTAAACGAATTTCATTTTAACTTCGACTCAACTCGGTTGAAAAGTTGCACTGGTGCTGCTACTGTAGAGTCCTCCGCTTTATATTTTCATTTAGAGTTAGAGCTATTTGCTAAAGGAGTTGGTGAATTGTGCATTCTATTGTGGACAAGATGACGTATACTGTCTGTGAGCTGCTGTTATCCTAGTATTGTTACTTCAATAAGCTCATAATCAAGTGAACATAGAACATGCCCACGTCCTTTATCGAAATCGTGTACAGAGCCATCTAAAGATCCTTAAGCTTTTCTGGAATTACATACGCTCGAAACAAGGTAACTCGAGTCAACAGAGATTATTAAGAGAAGGTCGAGTGCTATCAGACCAGGAATGCAGAAGAAATTTGCGAAATTCTTTCTGTCCGTGTACAGCTGCGACGCTGAGCGTCCCGCCCCCCTAGCACAGCGCTTCAAGAAAGACATGACAAGACATATCAGGCTCTTCGATTGGTTTAAACAAGCTGAGTCGCACGATATGTGACATAGCAGCCAATCACAGTGCGTATTTGTTCTATGTCATGTCTTTCTTGACGCCTTTGCTAGCGCTGCAGACTCTATGCTGCAGACGGTCCATGCGCCGATCAGCGGCCGCGACATGTACCGCGCGCTGTCCCGACTCAGGCCAAAGCACTCTGACGACATCCCACCCTTTATATTTAAGGATTGTCGCAAGTCGCTAGTGGAGTCATTGATTCCTTTTTTTTCATCGTGTGCATTGTGGCTGAAACATTTCCTGAAGCTGGAAGTTAACTCATACCGGTTCTAAAAGGAGGATGCCTAGAACCTTGCGACTATAGACCGCTAGTATTATCTGAACCAGCTAAGGTATTCGAAATGGCCATGCATCACTGTAAGTATATATAAGCAGGTGGAAACCTATTTGTCGAATGCCCAACATGGTTTTCGACTAGGTCAAGGAACGAATGGTAATTTATTAAATTTAATGGCAACGTTGTACCGGCAGTGGACGCAAGTTCCCAGGTGGATGTAGCATATATTATATTTTAGAAAGGCGTCGACACAGTGGACCGCAATGTACTCTTGCAGAAACTAGCTATCATAGAATGTACGCCGCATAGACTCGTTTTTCGCAAACTATTTGAGAGACAGACGGCGATGGGCCGCGATGCTGGCCGTGCCGCTCGTGACTCGTGGCCCACCTCCAGCGCGACGCGCCGCTCACGCGCGCCATCCGCACGCTCAACTTCGGTAATGATATATTTGCATGTTCGGTAAACGAGTTCACTAATGCAAACATGTACTGTTGTGTTAATTATTAATTACCTACGTTTAATTAATCATTTACTTTAGCATGTAAGTGTATTATTTTATAATTATTAGTTGATAGTGTATAGTTTTATAATCTGTTATTTACCTATTATGCTCAAACCTAGAGTTACTTTTTTACTATAATGGGATAATACCTGTAAAAATGTTTAAGTGCGTGTGTAAATAAACAACTAAATAAAAATAAAATAAATGTTAGGTATGGTGAAGCTCAATTTGACTCTGAATGAATGATTATGATTATGATACAGACCACTAGATGATTGAACAAAATAAATAAAGCGAACCATGTGCCTGCCTTGCGAAAGTTGGCAATGACATCTAAGGAAAAGAAGAGATTTTAATATATCCTCTTCTGTACCAAAAAATTGCACTAATACATAATTGATCAGACACAAAGGGACACAAAAGAAAAAAATAGAAATGGATGGTATTTTTTTAAGTGGAAAAAATATGTCATTGGCTGTATATGTATATATATAATGCTAAAGAAATAAATATGAAAGAGCTCGTTATGTACAATGTTGCATTGAAATTATTATATATAAGTATTAAAAGGATCTACTACTTATATTAGCAAGCACACTTACAACACATTACGCTGTAATTAGTGAGGTAGTCCTAGAAAATGGTGTTTTATTTTTTGTGGTGTAAAATTAAATTCGTCATTTCTATCATGGGGGAATCCGTTATGGATACTCACCGCTAGCGAGGACAGCGACGGGGTTATGTGGAAATCTCACCAATTAAAAGCTTATAATGACCACTCTCGGTTTATTGCAGGCGCCCCCGGAACGACCTTGACCAGGGTGGCCCCAGCTGTGCCCTCACGGCCCATCTCCTGCATGAGAGGCGGTCAATGCACCCCACAGATTTGGTAATCCTGAGCCAATGTTTTACTGCCTCGTTTCTACTTCTCTGGTACACAATTGTGTAAGTACATCAAGATAAGATAAAACCATATTCGTATCGTAAGAGTAAAGTAAAGGACGTTCAATTTGAGTTTTATTTTTGCGGGCTCAGCGTTCCCACTTGTTCCCACGGAAAAATAAACTAAGACTAAATCCAACCAAATCCTTTCCAGCTTCCGGACAAATGCGGACAAGATCTCTCGTCCCGCTTAGTGTGCGGGATATAATCGACATTTGAATCGTGGCGTGTTTCCGGAGAGAGCATTTTAATCTTCTAAAACGGGGAGGTTTGTTCAAATGACGATCAAATTCCCTTCGAAAGCACCAATGTATTTTGAGCTGCCTCTGAATAGCAGACTCGTTTGCTCCAGCGGCAGGTGATCATTCGAGTTGTCCATTATAAAATGTCCAAGTGGCAACTGGCTCGCAATCCGATATGCTTTTCGTAGATTACTTAAACTTTACAATTGTTAAATTACTTTTTAACACTGTAATCTACAGTAGGATAAAATAACATAACAGACATCTGTCACACTGGATCATCTCACACCAAACTAGGACACCCTAAGCTGTTGGTGTGCCAGTGATGGATAAATGCATACATAAGTAGATAAAAGACCCAGACGCACATAACAAAAACCTGAACTCGTCAGTAAAGTATTATAGCGGTAGCGGCATCGAACCTGTGACGGTCGTCGTCCTGGAGGCAGGACGCCCTGGCTGCACTGTCTATGCTAGTCGTCACAACAATGATAATGAGTCAGTACACATATTTTTTTATAAAATGTTGTAGATATTTGTATCCACCGTAAGTACGTTTTAGTAAGTTTTCCGTAAGTTGTATTGTTATTGTACCTATTGCCTACATAAATTAGACTTGTAAGGTACAAAAAGTAAAAAATCCAGCTTACAGTATTTAGTAGCTGTGCACGAAACAAAATGCATCTCGCCAGAAAAACAAACCTGATACCTACAAAACTAAAGTATCTGAATTGAGAAACAGGTTTATTCAGATTTCAAAGACGGGCTGAGTACCTATGCGTACCTACATTGAACTAGATAACTTGAACTGTAGGGTAGTGTAGTTTACAATGGGAGTTGGATGTAACTTTTTGTATACATTACTTTGACGTCCTCGTGTCTCGTGCCCACTTAAGTCTGCATTTACATCCGCATTCATGTGAACCGTGCCCTGGAATAAGAACAGACCTAGTTGAGACCATACTCTCACTGTTGAACATATTCTGTCGAACACACAGCTAATACAGAGTAATTGATATCACACTGTCTTTAGCAACTGCCTCTGCCTACCCCGCTATGGGATTAAAAGGCGTGATGAGTATTTTTATTTGATATCACATTAAAAATGACGAGTACAGAAAGCTCGTATCAATACACAGTTTAAAACAAAGTTGCCCGAAGTCTGTCCCTGCATGGCTTATTTTTAATTTTAAGTTTCTGGCTTCAACGGTTTAGATTTATCATATAAACTTTTCTTCGCAACTTCCCCTTTTCATGAAAATTTCGCAAACTCCGTTGTTAGCAAATATCGAGACCCAAGCTCGAACGATTTTGGCTGGGCTATGATTTGTTAGTTTGAATGTGTTCTTTATCAATACATAGTATAAACAAAGTTTCTTCTCACTGTTTGTCCCTATGTATACCTAGACCGTTAAAATCGGTTTTCTTTAATTGCTAGTGATTTTAGAAGAAGGTTTATTTAATTTAATTTGTGATATCAACAGCAACATTACAGTCTGTATACTTAAATTAAATTGAGAACAATTAATATGACCAATAACTGATATCCTCAGGAGCACTGTATATAAATGTTTCGTAGCATAAGCTGGATGTTAAATCATTTTTTAAGGAAACGCGCACTGACATGATATTAAAATTTAATGGGTCAGCTCGCTACCACGACACAATATGTAACTGTGTCGAAACGTCGGGCAAACAACGAAGGTAAGCCGAATGCTTATCTTCGGTTAATTTTCACGCTACAATACCCGTTTTAAACTTTTAATAAGCTGGATATGCTCTAAAAAGTTCATATTAGATAAGATTTATTTAATTACAGTGATACAATGCTAGATAAAGTTATTTAAGATTAAGCAGTAATGCGTTTGTATATTTACTACATTTATAATCATGTATAATACATTGTTAATCATTTATGTATATTGGAAAAACAGCGTTTATTTCGTCGTCATAGACCACCTCGCTGCTTCACACCTTTGACACCTTCGGCCCAAGTTTTCCACACTCGTAGGTAATGATTTCCGTCAACTAATATAATGTGAAACGCTTAATATATGCAATGACTTGTCGGAGTCTGTGTCTGAAGGTCTTGAAGCCAAGGTACCTATTGAATAATAAAAATAATTGTATGTTCTACAATGTGTTTTTGTTTTTAAATGTAATAGTGATGGAAACATCAAAATGGAGATCAATAAAAATCGCGCATGTTTAAAAAAATAAAATGTAATTCCCACATGGGGATTTTAGGAATAAATGGAAAAATACAGTATTCACAAAGTTTACATACGATTTTTTTTATTTATTTAACCTAACATATCGATATAGACTGTTTATTTTGGAACAAAATTGGTCGAGGCGCGTCTGCACTACCGCTTGGTCGGGTTCGATAACCGCGTCCACAAAAATACTTTAGCTGGATTTTTTTGGTACTCACAGTATTCTTCTTTGGAATCCAGTGACTGGGTGAAATGGCCCGGGAAAAGAAAGGATTATTATTACTTTTAAGTCTTTTTTAAATAGAGTTATACGTTATCTATATCAACACACAGTATCAAAGTCGCCTCCCGCAACCTGTCCCATTATATGCTTATACCTTTAAAACTAAGCAACGGATTTTCGTGCGGCTTCTTTGAATAGAAAAGAAATAGGGTGATTCCAGAGGAATCCGGTACGGGCTAGTATTTATATCCAATAAGCCTTACAATAACTAATTTAATTTGACTTGCAGCGCTAACCGTTGCACAACTTTTGCTGCTTCCAATCCGCTAATATTCGACGAAAACGACAAAATGTATGAGATCTACATAAGCAGGTAACATTAATGTCTGTACTATGAATTACTTAACGCACAGCCACGGTAGTGTGTACAAGTTGTCAGCTTAGTGGGGAATAAATTCATCAACTAATAGCGCTAGTATCGCTGGACACACACAAGACACCACTATTGGTTAATTTATTATCACTACAAGTTGATATGACTGATTTCTTCATACTCATTGGTTCATGTAAATCAAGCGTAAGAAACGCCATCTGATTCGACAACTTCAACTTCGCGAATATTGTTTCCAAGACCAAAGCTCTAAATTATAAATAACTACTTACTATCAAGACAGTCGAAGGGACACATGCTCTCTACATTAGCAACATTGCTCTCCAGAAAGCGTCCACTCACATACCTGACTTTATAGGCTGTGCTGGAGCCGGACTTAGGCGGCCACTCACTATGTCGCCTAACCCCCAAAGCCAGTCTATAGATAGCTAGAAGCCAGTGAAAAATGCCACTTATGTCAACCCATTTGAATTAATAGTAGTTTTTTTAATAAATTCTAAACATGGACGATAAAATTAGACACGTACCAGTGACGTCATCACGCATATTTCATATTTTCTCCGAATTTACGCATGTGGAAGATCATTTTTTTTTCGTACAGCTTCCTGAAAGGGAAAAACGGAAACAAGTATTTGATTTTACTAGCTTGTGAAAAATTAAATTTAGTCAATTGGAGTTTGGCATTTGCAGCTTACTTACGGTAATAGGGCCAAAATCATGCCAATAACTGGCGAGTCTCGGTCAATTGAAAGACAACTCAATTATAACCGTCTCATCTTTTAGCGTACAGTTGAAAAGTACTTACTATATAAGCCTGAATAAAACAAAAGAATGGGCAATGTTGTGAATGAGGGAAAAGATTTACAACAGATTTTGTACTAAAAGTTTATGTTGGTTTGCATCAGTCACGTGACCATTTGAAAAATGCTTTTGCATGTTGTCTGCTACCTTCGTTCTGAGTGTCAGAATAATTCCAATCTTACCATATGTTTGTCTAACACATGTCCTCCTCTAATACAACATTGTATACTCGTATGCAAACTCCGCTGTAGAGAACTAGCATATGTCGAGGCAACTATTGCCAGTATTCAGTAAAACGTTTCGTATAGTTAATTCCCCGGGGAGATATGAGACGCGGCACGCACAGTCACAAAGAGCACACGACTCAAAGCCGGCTCGGGCACAGACAGGAGCAATTGAAATGAACTACGACGCGACGCGCGTTTCTTTGTTTGAGGCAATAGATGCACACCCTCTCTGCCGGTCCTATCCTGAATTCGGTACATATTATTCTCATTTTTTAAGGAAACGCGCACTGACATGATATTAAATGTTTAAAGCGCGAAGATTAACCAAAGATAAGCATTCAGCTTACCTTCGTTGTTTGCCCGACGTTTCGACACAGTTACATGTGTCGTGGTCAGTTCGCGACCACGACACATGTAGCTGAATGCTTATCTTTGGTTAATCTTCGCGCTATAATACCCGTTTTAAACATTTAATAACATATTATTCTGTTTTGGAGTTGTAAATGGAATAGACGGGGAGTTTAGGACCATGGTCACTGGTTCGATTTTAGTCCCCATCTAATAATTCCTGATCTGATTAGTTGTGTGCGTCTGGGTGTTTTACTTAAATATTTAAAAAAATATTGATACCTCCAAACTTCTTTAATGAACAAGCAACAAATGAACCAATTAGGCTGAAAATTCCTGGGAAGGTAACGTAAGACCAGGAGACGGATAGAATACTTTTTATCCCGATCCTGTGGGACGAGTCGCTACATAGAGAGTGTTACACTTACAATTACTAAAACTACGCGAGTACAATCACGGGGCGTCCACTAATTTATAATAAGAGAAATAACTAACTGGTGAGAAATAGTATAGTTAATTATTGTAAATAGCGTTAATATGAATTGTCATATTATTATATTAACCGGTAACAAGAGTAGGATTTAGTTGTAGATTTAGTTTGTAATTAAGTAAGTGTACTTAGTTACCTCAACATGGCGAGTGTACTACTAGACCTACTGTTGCTTTTGCCCCCCCCCCACAGGGTCATGTTTGTACTTTGCATATTTATTTAAGAACTTTTTCTGTAACATGAGTGCAATTGAATTGAAAAACGTAAAATTGGAAGATAAAAAAAATGCAGAAGCAATTAACTGCACTCAATCGCTGCATGTGCTGTGCAATAGGTATCTCGCTTGGGTATGGCACCTTTCCTCCTGCCCCCCTAACAAAGCGCTTCAAGAAAGACATTTTATTTATTTATTTTATTTATTTATCACGTATTAAAAAAAATCCTTTCACCTATGTGTCAATGCGACATTTTCTGTCTAAGTTTGTTACCTAATATTTTCAAAATAGGTGAAACGCAATAATAAAATAAAAAATAATTAAATTAGAATTTAAAAATAACAAAATCAACAATGGTACATAAAATAAAAACATGACAAGACATACCAGGCACTATAATTGGTTTGAAACAAGCTGAGTCGCAAGATATGTGACATAGCAGCCAATCACCGCGCGTATTTATTCTGTGTCTTTCTTGACTCCCTTGTTAGGGATGCAGGTTGTTAAAGCTGCTACAAGACTTGAGCATTCACTTGCAACTTGCAACATCGACCGTTAGCCGTTTCTTATATTGTATAGAACTGAACAACACTTATATAAAATAAATATTTTACGACAACACACACATTGCCTTCATCCCGTGTTAAGTAGCTAAAGCACTTGTGTTATGGAAATCAGACAACGAGATATATTTACTTCTGTATATTTTATTTTCATTTAAATAAATAAAAGACCCAGACACGTCCAACATCCATCAAGTACTTAAAAGCTCATCACCTAAGTACCTGTCAACGGTGGGAATCGAACCCATCTACGGAACAGAGGCAGACATGCTGACCGCTACGTCAACGGGCACGTCGAAATGTTGTTGTAATGAGGGCTTTTCTAAAAAAATATCTAACTATCCGTCAAAGATAATGGGAAACGAAAGATATGTAACTACTTTATTATATGATCGTTAATCTTCGGACTCGCTTTTTTGTTTTTTTTTTTAAGATTTTTCTATGATGTAAGAATGCTCATAACATGTGAATGCTCAAGACTTCGTTTTTTTTAAAGATTTTCTATGATGTAAAGACATGCTCTTCACATGGGATGCTCAAGACTCGTTTTTTTTTAAAAAGATTTTGTATGATGTAAGAATGCTATAACATTGTGCCATGTCAAGCTCTTTTTTATTTAAGATTTCTGATGATGTAGAATGCTCATAACATGTGAATGCCTTCAAGACTCTTTTTTTATAAGATTTTCTATGACGTTAAGTTTGATTGGAGGACTCGTCCTTCATACTAATAATAAGAATAGTTGTAAGTTTCAATTGGTTGTCATGGTGACATTTTGTTTGAGTATGTAAATAAACAGGAAATGAAACGGACATATTTTTTAATTCAGTAAATAATTTATATTAATATATTTGTCGCCAAACCGACCCGACGGCGACATCGTGGTCCTTCGAGCCGGATAGAGCTAATGAAGCTAGAATAAATGTGAATATCTGCTTGCAACCAACACGAACCCCGAGCGCATGAAGCAAAAATGCGAAAGAGTGAGAGATTAGCGCAAAAGGCGCCGGCTGCGAAAATTACCCGACCCGAACCTATTCGCCAGCCGGTTGCTGAAGACTCCGAAAACGACCGAACTCTCCACTCAGCCCACTCTCGACGTAGCTCAGCCTCCCAGATCCGACTCCTTGAGGCTCAGAGAGAACGGGAAAAATTGGAACTCCGCTTGGAAACAATCGCAACTAAGGAAGCTCTTGCCGAGGTACGCCATGAGGAACGACTTGCCGAAATAGCCTTATCCTCATCGACCAACCGATCCTGCACGACCGACTCCCGTGCTGCCCGGTCCGAGACTGCCGCTAAACAAAACGTGCCTCCGCAATTGACGACGAACGACCGGGTCCAAAGGTGGATGGAAGGCCATAAGCAGACTTCCGAACCCGACTACGACCAACCAAAGGATACCGGTCCCAGCCTAGGCCCAGATATCAAGCTGCTGACCAAAGCCATCACGTCAGCCTTCCAAACAGTGAGAGATAGTGGAACAGAGCGACTCATTGGAAGATTGTCAGCTAAAGAACTGCCAATATTTTCGGGCGATCCATTAGAATGGCTTAAATTTAAGAACATTTATAAGTCGACAACTGAACTGGGAAAATACACCGACGACGAAAACTTGACCAGACTGTCAAAATGTTTACGAGGCGAGGCCATGGATGCTGTGTCCGCTATGTTGATAACAGCCACTTCGCCGAAAGCTATCATCAGAACTTTAGAACTGCGATTTGGCCGACCAGACCTGATCCTCCATAAGGTCATCAACGAAATTAAGCGTGTGCCGAAGCTGTCAGGGCGGTATTCCGATCTCGTCGTCCTGGCAACTAAAGTGAACAACTGTGTTGCTGCCATCGAAGCCACCCAGCACACAGGACATTTGTACAATCCCGAACTCCTACGAGATATACTGAATAAACTTACAGAGCCTCTAACTTTCAGGTGGATTGATTTTTGTAGAGGTACAACTCCATGCGAACCCCGTCTGCCATTACTTGCACAATACCTCATAGAAGAAGCCGAACAATGCTGCAAAGCGGGAATCGTCGAGTTGCCGTCGCCCTACAGACCGAAGTTCGAAACCGCGAACAAACGAACCGTTCTACTAACCGAAGCCTGCGATGACGCCGACGAAACCGGAGATATACCGACGATAAGTACCGCCACCGCCGTAAACGCCATGACAAGAGGTAAGAGTAGATCAGTAGTGATGTCTCGATGTACTGTATGTGACGATACCAAACATGGCATAGTCGACTGCCCATGTTTAAGAGCTTAGACATTGTGAAACGATGGGACTTAGCTTGCGAAAAGAAAATGTGCTTTAAGTGTCTAAGCTTGAGTCATCGACGTGATAAATGCCGCTATAAGAAACGATGCCCGAAATGTAACTCTGCTGGACACCATCTGTTACTGCATAAAGATGAATGGGGTAAAAAGGAGACCGTACTGCCCTCGACTTCCCAGACTGTCTCCGTGCCAACGACGCCGACCGATCCACAACCCGACTCTGCGATTACAGCTAACACTTGGTTAAAGTCTGATAAGATTTATCTGAAGGTTGTGCCCGTGACACTAGTGGGACCGCGGGGAAGTATCGATATACTAGCCCTGTTGGACGATGGATCTACGGTAACATTATTGAAAAAAGAGATAGCTGACTACATAGGCGCGACGGGTCCTAGCAATTGTTTAAATATACAGGGTGCCGTAGCTAGTACCGAGTTGCCTAGTGAAACGATTTCTGTCACTATCAAATCTTTGTCAGGCAGAGCTTACTCACTTGATAACGTTAGAACGATCGCTGACCTAACTCTTCCGACCCAACATGTAGACAAAACTCTCATAGACAGTTTAGCACATTTACGAAATATCCCCGTGCAACCATATAAGGGTCAGCCCGCCATGCTAATCGGTCAATGTCATATGAATTTTATTATAAGTAGACAGCTTAGGCGAGGTAGACAAGGGGAACCAGTAGCTTCTAAGACTCTTTTAGGCTGGGTGCTCCACGGTTGTGCATCATCTAGCACTAGGAGAATTGTCGAATTCTCTTATCATGTCTACGAGATTCCTAATGACGCACAGGGTGAATTATATGATTTGATGAAAAATTATTTCAGCCTAGAAAACATCGGAGTTAAACGTGTTGAAACAAGACAATCTGTGGATGAGAAACGTGCGATAAAAATATTAGATGATAAGAGTAGGAAGATCAATGACCGTTGGGAAACGGGACTATTATGGAAGACGGATGATATTGTTCTACCCGATAACAAGAAGAGTGCACTGCACAGACTGAAACTTGTGGAAAAGAACATGGACAACGATGACAGTTTTAGACTGGATTACACGAAGCAAGTAGACAATATGTTGCAAAAGGGTTATGCCGAACTCGTCGAGCATCCAGTGGCAGGCGATAGAGTGTGGTATCTGCCACATTTTGGAGTGCGAAACCCGAATAAGCCAGGTAAATTGAGATTGGTTTTCGACGCAAAGGCTAAGGTTCAGGGTGTATCGCTAAATACAAATCTGCTCGCCGGTCCGGATCTATTGAACTCTCTTATAGGAGTATTATTAAGGTTTAGAGAACGAGCTGTAGCTGTCAGTGGCGATATTCGAGAGATGTTTTTGCAAGTGAAGATAATAACAGAAGATCAAACCGCTCAATGTTTCTTGTGGCGAGGGATGAATAGGAGCCGACCCCCACTGACCTACAAGATGACGTCAATGACCTTCGGCGCCACTTGTTCTCCATGCACAGCTACATACATTTTAAGAAGAAACGCTGACGACTTCGCTGTTTCACATCCGCGAGCTGTCATGGCCATCAAACGACGACACTATGTGGACGACTATTTAGACAGTGTCGATACCGAAGAGGAGATGCAGCAACTGATCTCAGACGTCAGCATGATTCATAAGGCGGGTGGGTTTGAGATTAGAGGTTGGGCATCCAACAGACCAGCAATCTTGCCCGAACAGCCGCCGACAGATTCTGTATATTTAGCTACCCCATCTGATAAAGAAGAAAGAGCCCTTGGAGTAGTATGGAAGCCTAGCGACGACATGCTGTCGTTTGATGTAACTTTCAAACGTGTTGACCAAGACCTAATGGAAGGTAAAAGAATACCTACGAAACGGGAAATACTGAAAGTTATAATGTCTTTGTTTGACCCGCTCGGTTTTCTTTGCCCAGTTCTGATTAGGGGTAAGATCCTACTTCAAGATGTTTGGCGCACTGACATTGAATGGGATGATCACCTGGGTGAGAAACATATCAAGCGATGGAATAAATTTATAACTGATTTGAAAGAGTGTCGTAGCTTTCGTATCCCACGATGCTACGGATTCAAATTTCCAGCCGTATTTGACCTGCACGTATTTGTCGACGCCTCAGAAAAAGCGTACGCCGCAGCAGCATATCTGTGCTGTAATAGACAAGTTGCATTCCTCGCAGGTAAGTGCCGGGTTGCTCCATTGAAGTCTGTTACAATCCCACGACTTGAACTACAAGCAGCTCTCATGGGGGCTCGACTGGGAGACAGCATTTGCAAAGAATTGGATTTGAACATTACACGGCGTTTCTTTTGGACAGATTCCCGATCAGTTTGGCACTGGATACAGAACAAACCGAACAAACGTGAAGCGTTTGTGAATAACCGACTTGCTGAGATTGACGAGATATCTCGCCACTTTGAATGGAAATGGATACCGGGCAAACTGAACGTGGCTGACGAAAGTACAAGAGAGGAGGCAGTTAGCCAAGCGAGATCGAAATGGATAACAGGTCCGGAGTTTTTAACTCAGCCTGAAAGTGAGTGGCCGGCTATACCTCCTAAAATTACAGACGATGGACAACTGGAGCAAATTGAAGCTTGCAATCTGACCGAACTTTTAGATAGCGATCTTACCACGGTATTACCTGATATCACTCGGTTTTCAAAGTGGTTGAGGCTAGTTCGTGCTACTGCATACGTCGTACTTTTTGTGAGAAGTTTACGTGCTAAATCACGATTAGTACTGCAAAGGGAACACTTAGATGAAGCGGAACGATTATGGCAATTACATAGTCAGGCTCAAAGCTTCCCAAATGAAATAAGAAGGCTAAAGACCAACCAAACGATCGAACGATCCAGTCGATTATACAAATATAGCGCTTTTATTGACAATAGGGGCACTTTAAGATTGAAGAGCAGAGTTAACGGTACTTCGGACTTAGACTCACAATTTACGCATCCAGTAATCTTGGATGGAAAACATGCCTATACTAAGTTGTTGATTCATCACCATCACGTTTTATCACATCACGGATACACTGAGACAGTCGTGAATAACCTACGTCAAACATATTGGATATTGCATTTGAGACCCTCTGTCAAAAGTGTCCAATACCGATGCCAACATTGCCGTATTCGGAAAGCCGCACCGTTGAATCCGCCCCTCGGAGACCTTCCGACTGCTAGACTCGCCCACAATCAGCGGCCGTTTACTCATTGCGGAGTTGACTTTTTCGGCCCATTAAAAGTAATTATTGGGAGACGTCACGAAAAGCGATACGGCGCGCTCTTCACTTGCATGACTACCAGAGCTGCCCATATCGAATTAGCAGGCAATCTATCAACTGACTCCATGATTCTTGCACTTCGGAGGATGATGTCACGTAGAGGCTGCCCGACTGTGCTTTACTCAGATAACGGAACCAATTTTCGAGGCGCGCACATAGAGCTGAAAAACTCTATCAAGGAGATCAACCAAAATGAAATGCGGGATTTCCTGATCAGTAGCGGAATTGACTGGAGATTTAACCCTCCGTCCGCACCACACATGGGGGGGAGTTGGGAAAGACTCATAGGTTTAGTAAAGAGATCTTTGAGAGAGGTCTTCAAGGATGTCACACCACAAGAGGAACTACTGAGAACTGTGTTGGTTGAAATTGAGCACATCATAAACTCTCGGCCCTTAACACACGTGTCTGTCGACCCCGCCGACCCTGTAGCGTTAACTCCGAACCACTTCTTGCTAGGCAGTCCCTCGGGTGTACCGATCCCAGGGCAATTCTGTGACGCGGATCTTGTACGCCGAAAGACTTGGAGAAAAGCTCAAAGACTTGTAGATATTTTTTGGAACCGTTGGATTCGCGAATATCTGCCCACTATTTTGCCGAGGTCGGCTCGAGACTCTGGTTCGAATTTAAAAGTAGGTGACATAGTAGTTATAGTAGACCAGAATATGCCGCGAAATATCTGGCCTAAAGGAGAGATAACGCGCGTCTTTCCTGGTCCGGACGGGTGTGTCCGCGTAGCCGAAGTCCGTACAGTAGCGGGGCTTTTAAAGAGACCCACGACAAAGTTAATCAGGTTACCCACCGATACTGGTCGGGAGTCAGCTCTGCCTACATAGGTTTTATTAATTAATTTGTGTTTTTTTTTCTTTATGTACTAGGTGTTATAATATTTTATGTTCCTTTTCTTAGTTTTTTCTTTGTAAACAAAGGTGGGGAGGAATGTTGAGGACTCGTCCTTCATACTAATCATAAGAATAGTTGTAAGTTTCAATTGATTGTCATGGTGACATTTTGTTTGAGTATGTAAATAAACAGAAAATGAAACGGACATATTTTTTAATTCAGTAAATAATTTATATTAATATATTTGTCGCCAAACCGACCCGACGGCGACAAAGTTCGTCTACCAACTCGCCGTACAATTTTAGTGCAATAAAGTATTAAATAAATAAGTAAATAAACTTTTAATAGGTGTGATATCTAATGACAAAGGACGAGAGTAGATCCCTTTATACTGATCTAGGAAGACTTGCGTAGACTGACCGGAATTCCCATAAGCGTATTGGAAAGTATGTGGTGATGGATTCACCACCTATCACGTTAGGTCTCCAGGGTCCGATGAGAGTAGGATGATAACTGATACACAGTGGCGTGCACACCATATAGGCAAAAAGACACTGCTTACCTTAGTATTTTGGCTACCCGATCTTATAATAGAGTTATTGCTAGATCTTATTTTGTTGTACTCACGACATAAGCTAACGAAGGTCCTGTGTTTTATGGGTGAGTAGATATGTAGGTACCTTTATTTCATAAAGACGAGTTACCTATACATAGGTGTCAATCCTTGGGGATTACTGCCTACCTTGTCGTAAAAGCCAGTGCACGCCACTGCTGCCTACCTTAATATTTTGGCTACCCATCCTAATATTAGAGTTAATGTTATATCTTTTTTTGTTGTACTCACGACATAGGCTAAGGAAGGTCCTGTGTTTTATGGGTGAGTAGATATGTAGGTACCTACCTTTATTTCATAAAGACAAGTTACCTATACATAGGTGTCAATCCTTGGGGATTACTGCCTACCTTGTCATAAAAGACAGTGCACGCCACTGCTAATACACCACTTCACGGTATGACAGGCCTCCTGGTACCGAGTCTACCTCCTGGGAGACCAGGCCTGATTCTTATGTGCTCAGGTATTGAGAGGAAATACATCTGGGGCATAAGTCTATCTACACTCACGTAGTTGCATCGCTCTGGCATTGTAGCGGCAAACGATGTCCATTGCTGATTTCGTTACTTTCATTTCACTGTCGTCCGTAGTGCAACAGCGATGGACATCGTTTGACATTACGATGCCAGAGCGATGCAAATGCGAGAATGTAGCAGACTTTGCCCCATGCACTGGCTTTCAGTGGCGTGCACTGGCTTTTACTACAAGGTAGGCAGTAATCTTCAAGGATTGACACCTATGTATAGGTAACTTTACGAAAAATAGGTATATATAGTCCACAAAACACAGGACTTTGTTAGCCTATGTCGTGAGTACAACAAAAAAGGATCTGGCAGTAGCAATAACTCTATTATTAGGTCGGGTAACCAAAATACTAAGGTAGGCAGTGTATCTTTGCCTGTATGGTGTGCACGCCACTGATAGTGGGAGATAGCATTATTACAAACGAGGCAAAAAACTTTATTACTAGGTTTAGGTATGATTAGGTATATATGTATATAACTAGGTATATGTACTATGTATATAACTTTATATACTATGTATTTTTATTATTTTAGAATATTTTTGACGTTATCGGCCAGATAGCAACACTTGCCAGCCCCATTACTCTATCTGTTAAGCTCCTGTAATCTTTGAATTAGGTTACCTGGAAGAAATCGCTATGAACGATAAGGTCGCCTTTTGCAATTTTTCCATTTTATTTTTATATTTGTAATGTACAGTGTGCAATAAAGAGTATATTCATTCATTCAAAAAAACAGCCAAAAAAGTAGCATAATTTGAATACAACGATCTCAAAGACTACTCGCTTTCAGACGGTCTAGTTTATTTCCACACGCGGATGCGTTGTGAGCCGCCCGCCGCCCGCCACCCGCCGCCGGGAGCTTTTGATTCGTCCCGTTCGTTGCGCATCATTTCAATTGCAGTAATTTGTTGTCTTGTCTTCCTATGTCCCGGGCGATGGCAGCCGACGAACGGCGGCACGAGAAAAGTCAGTTTTTACCAAAGTTTTTACCCACTCTACATATTTGGGGTAATTAACAGAAATCCGCCCTTTGCGGTGACTTTGATGCGTGTTTTTGTTGATTTTATACTAAGACGCCGCCACGCTACCGTTTGAGTGTACGGTTGACGGGGTATGTTTAGTTCCGGGGTTTACGACTTTCACTATGTGGTGGGTTAACGTACCTATACATTTATATTTATTGCTTTCAGCTTTTACAGCCATTATTATTTATGTTTTTTTCCATATTGTGTACTAGCTATTAAACTTCACACGATTAGGAATAAGTAACTACCTAGGCAAAGCTTGTTAATACAGTTCGAATAGAAATTGATCTAGCACGCTAACAGATAATAAATACATTTTATTTTTGTTTTTTATATGTATTAATTATCTTCAGAAAGTTGTCTTGTATACATTTGTGGACTTATCTTAACATTTACCTATTGTTAATTTAATATTTGTTAATTTCCTGATTTATTGATATGTAGACTGTCACTTTAAAAACTTGTAACTAGTTGAGCATTCTACTTATCCCAATCCTACAGGGCTTCAGCCCTTTATTGGGGAGTAGGTACCTTAACTAACTTAATTTGTAAGGTTATAATTTCAAACTTGTTTCAAAGTCATTTTCCTTAAGATACGAGTATGTTAATTAAGTTACAATGTACAGTAAGAGTTAATGAAAAAATATTATATAATCTAATATATAAAATTCTCGTGTCACAGTTTTCGTTGCCATACTCCTCCGAAACGGCTTTACCGATTTTTACCAAATTTTATATGCGCATCCAGTAGGTCTGAGAATCGGCTACTATCTATTTTTTATGCATCTGCCAGTTGTATTTCTTCCAATACACGGGGTACAAAGGCAACTTATTGTGGCAAAACAAATGTTTGCCGGGGCAGCTAGTATTATATAAAATATTATATATACACTTCACGTCTTTTAATCCCAAAGAGGGGTAGGCACAGACACACAGAGACACTTGCTGAGCAAATGCACACGCTCACCAAGCGTATTTAACAAAAACGTGACAGGGGATGAGCCCACTTTCCTGGTCGACTCCACCTTCATGTAAATACCGCAGGCAGTACTGTCCCCGTCAGTGATGGAGTATCGATAAAGGATTAACACACACACACACTTCACGCCTTTAATCCCAAAGAGGGGTAGGCAGAGGCACTTGCTAAAGCAAGTACCCACGGTTCACCAAGCGTATTTAACCAACGTGACAGGGGGTGAGCCCATCGCCGTTATAGGGTTCACACACCTTGTGGTGTGCGGGTTTCATCACGATGTTGTCCTTCACCGTACGAGCGTTGCGTTGAGGATTAGACATTAAAAAATACATTTTCTTTCTTTCTTTCTATTCCGTAAGGTCGTGGGTTCGATTCCCACCGCGGACAAGTACTTAGGTGATGAGCTTTTAATTACTTGTTGTATGTGTCTGGTTGTTTTATTTACATAAGTATGTATTTAGAAGAAAAAAATAATAATTTAAATAAGTATATTTCGTTGTCTAACAACGTTGACAAGTGCTTTAGCTACTTAACATGGAACGAAGGCATTGTGTGTTTATAATAAGTTGCCTTTGTGCTCCGTGTATTGGGAGAAATACAACTGGTAGATGCATAAAAAATAGATAGTAGCCGATTCTCAGACCTACTGAATACGCATATAAAATTTGGTAAAACTCGGTAAAGCCGTTTCGGAGGAGTAGGTACGGTAACTAACATTGTGACATGGAAATGTTATATCTTTATCTTTAAACGAGCAATTCTTGTATATATATATAATTGGAATCTCGGAAACGGCTGCACCGATTTTCATGAAATTTGATATGTAGAGGGATTTGGGGGCTATAAATCGATCTAGCTAGGTTTAATTTTTAGAAAACATCTTTCCAACCGTGTTTTCGGGCATGAAAAATTAATATTAAGCAAACAACGTTTGCTAGGTCAGCTAGTAATAGATAATGTGTGTACGATAAAACATGTTATGAATGAACAAGACAACTATTACAGTTGCACTAAACTAGAGATAGTGTGTACTTCCGCCCGCGAGCCAGCGTCCGTCGCGGTGTGCGGCTCCCCGCCCGCCCTCCGCCGCCGCCCCGCTATAAATACCGGGCGTTTTTCCGCTCGCGCCGCTTGATCTCGTCCGGCGGGCGTCACGCTCCGCCGCGCCCCGTAATAGCTACGCCTACCCTACACTTCACACACGTTGCACACGGCAAAATCAATCCTATTCACATAACCATAGTAAACAGTATCACATAAACATAGTTATCTAACAATTTCATTGTGGCTTCATGCGATTTTATAGCTTCAGTTGGCGTTGTAAGAGTGTTCAATTTTCTGTGATACGTTATGATGAAGGCGTCGAGACAACGGAAGCGCGATGCTATCGAGGAGTCTTTAATTAGCCGCTTTAATTAAGAAATCTGAGTTATTCGGAGCGATAATTGGATCGTTAAATTTCCTTTGGAGAGTATCAGTCATTGTGCGTGAGTTTAAAGTGTTTAGTTCACAGAGGGCCTAAGATCCTTGTTGGTATTTTACGCCCATTCAATTTAGAGGTATAAAAGAAGTTGACGTCCCCGCGATCATTCGCGTAGTATACTCATACTTTTCATACGAACGATAACTTATTTGCCTTAACTTACATTATAATGATGGTGTATATCAGTCGCGTGCATTGGCTTTTACGACAAGGTAGGCAGTAATCCCCAAGGATTGACACCTATGTATAGGTAACTTGTCTTTACGAAATATAGGTACCTATCTACTCACCCACAAACACACAGGACCTTCGTTAGCCTATGTCGTGAGTACAACAAAAAAGGATCTAGCAATAACTCTATTATTAGGTCGGATAACCAAAATACTAAGGTAAGCAGTGTCTTTTTACCAATATGGTGTGCACGCCACTGCTGGACCGGGAATCAAATCTTCCAATGTCGAGTCTTAGAGGCAGACTTTCTCACCTCTATGTATTATCTCATCATCAGCCCATCAAACGGGGTAAGCAGAATCACTTACTAAGCAAATGCCCACGGATCACCAAGCTGAGAAAAAGCTTTCTTCCTTCCACATCGTAGGAATCTACTCATCTAGGCAGGCTCTCTGACACCAGTCAACCTGACATTTACCTCTTACGAAACGTAACATAGTACGTACCTCGTTACTATTAACAAAAAACGTGTGCTAATTATTCAGGAATTCCTCTAAGAAACCCGATCGTCGAAGTCAAAAGTAACAAACTCCGTCCGTAAACTCTACAAATATGAGTATGAAAAAAAAATTAAAACAAGGAAAGAGGCATGACATGGCGTCAGTATATGAAATCAAAGACACCGCGTTACCATAAAAATGTTTTCAATAAGCCACAATGATTTCAACACGGCATTGCATTTTGAACCGTAACACAAAGAGCATGTAACACATTTTCAACTGTACATCGTATTGTAGGGTGACATTGTTTTTGTTTGAAGGCTCGGACAAGCGTGTCGGACGAGTGTCGGGTGTGGGACGCGCAGCTGACGCCCGACACATGCTGCTTGTTACAGGAACAACTTCAGCCTGAAACGGGAGAAAGTTATGTCGCGGTGTTGGTTTGTGAGTGTCACACAAGTATGTGGCGACGAGGCGGGGTGGTGCGTCAGAAATCGTAGGGTGTGTATGTTTCTTGTAGAGTTTTTTAGATTTTTTTACTAGATTAAAAAGTCCTGAGTTGGATGTAAATAATAATAGATGTAGAAATTATCTAATCACTTATTATTCAAGTTACAATCAAAATCTGTTCAGTAGCTTTTCTATGACGAAGTGACTTTATCTCCTTACATATTAAAACGTTTGTGTCATGAACGCGAACAACTTCTGAACGGTTGAACCAAATTGAATAAAACTTCTTGCAACGTCTTCCTAATGAAGATCTTCAAACTAACTACTCTTACAACAAAATCCACTAAATGCAGTGTCGCACCGCAGTACAGTACTAAAAGTTGTATGTAGAAGTGAAAACATAATTCATTACTCAGCACATGCTTGTACGAAAAAAGGGCATAATATCCCTAGACATTTTAAGCGTGTGTAGTTTGCAATAAACAAATAGGTACCTAATGAACAATTGTACTCCATCGTTCTCCAAAACGGGGTAAACAGAATCACTTACTAAGCAAATGCCCACGGTTCACCAAGCTGAGAAAAAGAGTCCTATTGGTGCACGTGGCCGTACTCGAACTCGCGACCACACGATTGCAAGTATCCGACCAACTGGACCACTGACGCTCTCCCTATGGACAATCTACACCAGTGGCGTGCACACCATATAGGCAAAAAGACTTTACCTACCTTAGTATTTTGGCTTCCCGACCTAATAACAGAGTTATTGCTATTTATAGATATATTTTTTTGTTGTACTCACGAAGTAGGCTAACGGGTCCTGTGTTTTGTGGTCGAGTAGATATGTAGGTACCAGTGGCGTGCAGTGGCTTTTACGACAAGGTAGGCAGTAATCCTCAAGGATTGACACCTATGTATAGGTAACTTGTCTTTACGAAATATAGGTACCGACCTATCTACTCACCCACAAAACACAGGACCTTCGTTAGCTTATGTCGTGTGTACAACAAAAAAGGATCTAGCAATAACTCTATTATTAGGTCGGGTAGCCAAAATACTAAGGTAGGCAGTGTCTCTTTGCCTATATGGTGTGCACGCCACTGGTAGGTACCTATATTTCGTAAAGACTATTTACACATAGGTAGTTACAAGTTATCTATACATAGGTGTCAATCCTTGAGGATTACTGCCTACCTTGTCGTAAAAGCCTGTGCACGCCACTGATCTACACACATCATAAAGCCTATAAAACAGTTTAATAAAACAGTTTTTAAAAAGAATATTTTCGAAATTCTGGACATATCTTCAACACAATAAATCGTGCACACAACACACTTTATAATAAATAAAAAATGTACGTAATGTATTTATATTTTAATACCAACTGTCCACTGTCTGTTATAAATTAATATTTTTGTATATTTAGCTAAGATGTACATTATCCTTTCTGTGTTATCCTATAATTAAGATAGCACTGTACCGTAATGTCTGCGGCTTTTTTATTGGATTTTATTGGTGTATATCTTGTTGGCTTCCCAAATAAATAAAATAAAACTGTGCCAATCTCATTTATAAATAATTGTTCACTCGGTGTCACGCGCGTCACATGAAAGGCGCGTCTCCGCCGTGCCGAGTGACGGTCCAGTGACGCGAGACGGACGTCGGCCGACGATGCTCGCGGAATAGAGTACACTCCACTTAAATCTACTAATATTATACACGTGAATGTATGTTTGTTACGCTTCCGCGCGAAAACAGAAATACACTTTGACAGAACTTACTAGGAAGATAGATATAAAGTGGAATATCGTATAGGTTATTTTATCCCCTTTTATAGCGTCTGTGGTCAAGTTGGTCGGATACTTGACTTATAACCGGTAGGTCGCATGGGACTCTTTTTCAGAGCCTATGTACGCAACGCAACGCTCGTACGGTGAAGGACAGCATCGTGATGAGAGGCACTTGCCTAAACAAATGCCCACGGTTCACCAAGCGTATTTAACTCAACGTGACATGGGTTGAGCCCATCGCCGTTATAAGGTTTACACACCTTTTGGTATGCGGGTTTCGTCACGGTAAAATCCTGTCACTATAAGAGCATTGCGTTTCGTACACAGGCTCTGAAAAAGAGTCTGGTTGGTACACGTCCTGCACCGGGCTCGAACCCGCAACCTCCCGCGATCACCGTTTGGTTCGCGTAAATGGCAAATCCACCTGGTATTTATGACGTCTTGCCGTTCTCCTGGTTGTCCTATTGTAAAAACGCGATGGGGGTATTAGGTTATGCAACTCCGTAGCACACTCTCCGAAATGCACCCAATAGAAGACAGATAGGCTCGCAACTTTGCGGCGATGCTCTAGGCTTTGCCATTTGCCACTTTTGACAGCCTATCTAAGCAGAGTATACAGGTATGGACCCGTGCTTCACCTCGCAGTTTGACCTGGGTGAAGCACGGAGTTTGTACTAGGGTCCGTCCTCCAACCGACAATGACACCAAAGTAATGACACAAAGTATAACCTTGTGCTGAAGTCTTTTAGTAAAAGCATTTTGTTTTAAAAATACTTTTGCTATAGATATATAATTTGTACGAGTTGTTCTAATGAACACCCAGTGCTTCACCTGGGTGAAACACGGAACCCGTGCATACCCCGTGCTTCACCCAGGTAAAACAGCGAGGTGAAGCACGGATCCGTACCCGTATACTCTGCTTAGATAGGCTGTCAAAAGTGGCAAATGGCAAAGTACCTATGATTATTTAAAACACTTGATTGTAAAAGTGGCGTCTGTAGTTCAATCGGATATTTGATTTGTGATCGCGGGAGGTCGCGGGTCCGAGCCCAGTGCAGGACGTGTACCAACCAGACTCTTTTTCAGAGCCTGTGTACGTAACGCAATGCTCTTATAGTGACAGGATTTTACCGTGACGAAACCCGCATACCAAAAGGTGTGTATACACTATAACGGCGATGGGATCACCCCATGTCACGTTGAGTTAAATACGTTTGGCGAACTGTGGGCATTTGCTTAGTAAGTGCCTCCGTCTAACCCGCTTTGGGATTTAAAAGCACGGGCCCGGCGTGCCCGAGTATACTGAATCTCCAAGCGTATCGTAAGCGCTCTTATGCCCGGAACTGCTGGCCATAAGTATCTCCCTATGTCACACACAACACGTATGAACATAACACGTATATAAAGAAAATATCATTTGAGGATACGAATACTAACATCAAATGTCTAGGACTGATGCATGGAACGCGGATGAATATACACACATCAAAAGTATCTAGGGATCAAGAACATTTACATACATACATACACTTCACGCCTGTCTCCCAGAGGGGTAGGCAGAGACTACAGATCTCCATTTGTCACGGTCCTGAC
>SJJU01002622.1:0-49350 GCA_012932125.1 Conopomorpha cramerella | reverse complement strand
TTCCAATTGCAAGTAGATTAATTGGTAGTAGATAGATTTTACGTTCAGAAATGTTTAATAATATTAATAAAATAAAATAAATAAAAATGATTACAATACATTTCACGCCTATTAATCCCAAAGCAAAGGGGTAGGCAGAGGCACTTGCTAAGCAAATGCCCACAGTTCACCAAGCGTATTAAATCCAACAGGGGGTGAGCCCATCGCCGTTATAGGGTTCACACACCAATTGGTGTGCGAGTTTCATCACGATGTTGTCCTTCACCGTACGGGCGTAAATATTTTTTTTTATCACTATGAACAAGCGTTAATAATAAAAATATTACAAGTGCTACAAAAACCCCTAGAATTAGTCATACACTACTTATCTAATCTACTTTAACAGTTACGTGTTTACAAGATGTAAATGGTCAGACAGACTCACACAGTCGATTTTACTTTAAAATATGTATTGATTACGTTTCAGTCAGTTATACGTTAACTATGTTACTGTTTCTGTCTTTTACTGTACATTATAGGTACGTGGGTGGAAGTACATACGTCTTCGTGATGTACAAATTCATTTACATGCATTTGCGTCCTTGTTCTCGAGTGAGTTGAACCTTTGGGGATCTGATGTTCCAATGTCATCTTTCACTAACTTATAGAGTACCCTGAGCCAATTTTATTTATTTATTGAAAGCTTACAAAGCAGCCTTATAGCCAAACAAATATTATAATCAAACATTATACATACTGTATTCTGGACTATATACCTAAAAATGTAAGCATTTAGGGGTTACGTAAGAATAAGAAATTATTTTTAACCCTTAAAACTGGCTAGGTAAGAACAGTGGCATGGGAAACCTACATTTTTGAAGAAAAAAAATCTTTTTTAAAGATACTCGCACTGAAATTATATTAATAGTTTAAACCGGGTATTGCGGGTGTTAAAACTAAATCTCTGTACGTATACTATATAAAGAGGGAAGCTTTGCATTATTATTAAGAATAGTCTTAAAAATTTATATTAGAATGCTACACTATACCTGATTAAGAAGGCAATGTTTTATTTAATTATCTTGGGAATGACCCCAATTAAAGGTTAGTAACACCGCGGTTCACAGTTTGTAAAATTAAACAGAGGATTTGTACTGTGCGTTTATCTTATATATAAAAAAAAATTGATGTTCGTTAGTCTCGCTAAAACTCGAGAACGGCTGGACTGATTTGGCTAATTTTGGTCTTGAATGACACGTGGAAGTCCAGGGAAGGTTTAAAAGGTGTATTTCATCCAATACACGGGGTACAAAGGCTCCTTCCTATGGCAAAACAAATGTTTGCCGGGACCGCTAGTTACGAATAAATTTAAAATTCACCTGATTCCGATTTCATCATAATATGTCAAACAATGTCCCTGAGAAACATAGACTAGACAATAATATAGACTTCTTTATCGTAATGGGATATTACCTGTAAAGATGATTAAGTTTGTGTGTAAATAAATAAATATTTAACACATCATTGGCACGGGAACGTAATACACCTCATTGCAGAACTAGTACTTTCTATAAAATCTCATCACCGCTATCGTTATTTGTCAACGCACATTCAATATTAGTAAGTTTATAAACATTGAGGTAACTTCCTCCAAGTGGTAGTAAACGTCATCGCCGCAAGCAAATATTTATATGATGAAACATGTAAAAAGATCGTACTTTCATTGTATTTTTGCACTCAGATAGACCATTTTATATTGGACGTTTGACTTTATATGACCGTAGGCCACCTGAATATCAAGCAGGTTGAACTGTACATTGTATAGTATATGCAATAGAATAAGAACGTGAATAATTATAATTAGGAACACAGTATAATAATATGCTGAGCAAATACGTAAAATTATCGTTTGAGTTGTATTTTTTTTGTAACTTGATTATTTCGACAACGTTTTTTTTCATCGAATGGTAGGTAGAGCCATGCGACGCGACGTAAAGATGAGAGAACTTTTCAACCTTACCCTTTTTATTTTCCCATCTAAGCTTCAACTTACTATAATAGGCTCGAAGTAACATAATGTCTGTGAAGGTTTCGTCCAACCCACTAAAATTATAGATAGAAGTGAGTTTTATATTCTGGTCTTGCAACCCACGCAAAGATCAATTGTTTTCTTTTTTAATGATGTCATTATTTGACACATTTGTAAATGAATAGCCTAGTACTGATACGAAATACCCTAACATATTAAATACTGAATCTTTGAAGTAACAATAAAATAAAATATATGTAACTGTAATATAATCTTTCAAAATCCAGTCATACTACTGACAATTTAAAATCTAACTAGAAGCGTTGGTTCATTTATAACGGATTTAACATGATGCCCATGTATTTTATCGATTGGGCGCGATAATCTCAACATTACACATATACTACGCTGCCGATAGATAAAGCACTTCCAATCACAGTTGCAACGTTTCATGAGTCACCTTCGCACGTTTCTGTCGGAGCGTCTGTCTCTTCGTTTATTTACCGTCACGTCAGTTTAAATTTAACCACGCGCACGGACACTATGCGCTCTCGCACCCTCATGGGCTCATCTGTGACAAAATCCAAACCTAGGCGACAAAACTCCTTTTACGCAAACACGTGTATGTAACTGGCAGTTTAGAAAATATTGTGTGAAGAAAAAAAATAATTATTCAAAATAAGAAAAGAATCAATTTGAAATGTGTTGTTTTTGTTACAGGCCAGGACATAACTAAAGATAGTAGGATGAAAGTGATTGAGTTGCAGTCCGATGAAGAGGTATTAAGAATCTTTTTTTTTTATTTAATATGGGTCTGACATATTTGGTATATATTTTTCATTCTGTTTTCTTTTTCTAGGAAAAACGAAGTGTAAAGAGTACGGCGTCTGATAAGACTAAAAGTGATAAAGATAATGAACTGTCAAAGTTATTGGAAGAAGAACGAAAGAAAAACAATGAACTGCAAAAGGAAATAGATTTACAGGTACATTAATTAATATAACTTGTGTAGAATGATATATTACTAGCAAGCTCTCATACATTTTGACCCATATCAATAGGTCATTTATCATGAATCAATTCAGTTCAATTGATCATTAAAGCATGTTTTTTGAGATTTTAACACGTCCCCGGACAGTGAACAGCTGAGCAATTAGCGGAAGTGTTAATATCACCAGTATTACAACCGAAATTTGAAATGTTTTCAGATATCACTTAAAGCTGAAATGGAAGTAGCAATGAAATTGTTAGAAAAGGATATCCACGACAAACAAGACACGATCGTGTCGTTGCGAAGACAATTGGACGACATAAAACTGATCAACCTCGAAATGTATAAAAAATTGCAGGTGAGAATTTTATAACAATAAAAAACCCTAATCTTATTTTTTATAACATTTAGTGGGTTATATCGCTTCTGTGTATATAATAAAACATTAATTTATGGCCCATCAGCTTATCTATCATTGTAGACATGTTAAAAAAAATGATTAAAATTATGAATTCAGTTGTTTTTCTTTTTGTCTATGTTTTTAGATAGCAATCTATAAATTCATAGAGATAGTATTAGCGTGTCCCTCCAGCTATATATGTATTGTGCATCTTATGGACAGTTGAAGGAGATTACCTCACACTCGAACTGGTCTCCGTACACTGGCTTCTAATGAATTAGTGTCAGCAAACATAAAAACGAAACCATTGACCATGAAATTACCGACACAAAAAGTGCATTATCATGTAGCTCCGTAAAAAATACCTGGCTTTTTAGTTGTGTGTAACACAGTTCTGTATTTTTTTTTCTTCACTTATTTTACCAATAGATTTAATGATGACGTCTTGCAAGGTCGTTGACCCGACAGGGATTTGTGAGGACTCGTGGTTTCTCCGCCCGCGATTCCTTATCACTTGTTTCCTGTCTTTATGTATGTATTAACGCTGTGCATGAAACTCGGCGCAGTTACCTACATTGTTCCACATCGTCATCACTGACTATGCATGAGCCGTTAAAAAATGTTCTTTGCTATTGAAATCAATAATACTTACTTATTATTTTAAAATATATTTCTTATATATTCAATTATATGTACTAACAACATACTATATTTATTACCGCTAACAAACGAAAGGAATGCGAGAGCGAACTAACACAGAAGGGCGAGATTGTATCCCGGCTACAAGGGAAGGCCGAGCAAATTGGCAAAATACTCGCGAACCTAGAAAAATATAACCAGTTCCTAGGGCCGGAGCACGATCTCGTGAAGGCCCTTAGGTCCCCAACGGGCGGTGGGCCGAGCCTCGCGGACAAAGGGGCCGGATCACAGAACGGACACAAGTCGAAGGACGACGGGCCGCCTAATAAAAAACTCAACCTTCAAGAGATACCGCCGTTCAAAAAGAAGTAACACTCAATTAACACAAAATGGCCATTCTAGTCAATGTACATAATCTTTGCGATAGAGAATTTTCTGGCACAGGTTCTCGGCGGCATCTCTTGCTTGGCGACGTGCTTGCTGTATCCTGTTCTATGGGGCAATAATAGTACTATGTAATAATAATTTATAATAATATATTATCTCCTCTATATTTATTAATACTGGTTCAATTAGAGTAATTTTACTAACGACGCTGTGTAAGTTCTACTAACCACTGCAGAGGTGACGACATATACAATACATACATGCATTACTATTCATTGATAATAACGATAATATTATTGGCATTGTTCTAGGAATGTGAGAGTTCCTTGAAACATAAGACAGAGTTAATATCCAAATTGGAGGCAAAGACTGAATCGATGGGCAGCACGATACATCAACTTGACGAAAAGTAGGTTCCGAATACTTATCATTGTACCTACCGATATATTTGTATGTCTTCATGGCTAAATGTGTGTAGCTTGACATATCAATGTTTATTCATGCGCTCATACCTCTGCTATTTGAATGGGAAGGAAATATGTTAGGTGCTTTCAGAATATTGCACACGCGCTGTTTTTTTTTTTTGTTGTTGTATCAGAACATTGTAATATTCATAATGATGAGCATCTACGCACTTAAGTGTAGCTCTGAGTCAGCTAGTATCGCATTTATATTGTGTAGCACCGAGTATTGGCAAACCTTCGCAACAAACCGAATGTCAACGGACAATATATTTTTGTATAAACATTACGACGCTAGGACGCTTTGAAGCTTTGTCTTTGCTGTGGTTCGAGGAAAGTGTACACGAAATGTTTCTATGTTATTAGGCGAAAATTATATATATTTTATATTTATTCGACAGTATTTGAAATTGTAATGAATTATGAGTTTTATCGTTGATATTTGATCTCATATTATTATTATTATGTAGGTTTCACAAATTATAGTAATGTGATATTTTTTAAAAAGCAACTAACTATAGCTGTATGTTTAAACTAATTTATTGGCTTTCTGACTATTTTGTAACAAGATACTTAGAATATTATATTGTTTATAATAAAGCATAATAATTAATTTTTCGGGTTTTATTGTTACGAGTTCATGTTTTAGTTTGTTGTGTAGGTTTGCCACTATCTCCCCTCATTATTTTGCATGGTTCTTTTTATTGTTTATTTTTTAACCTTAGTTTGATTCTTACTTGGAAAATTTACTTACTTTTCTTTTATATTTTCTTACTAAGTTTTGTTCTTTTGTTTTATGATTTTATTGGAAACCTTATCAGAAATACAATATAAACTAACTTCTAGCATATGAGTAGGTACAGTTGGCCAAGAATCTGCTCTACCATCCTAAGGTTGAAACTCATATGAATGTCATTAAACATTAAGGTTCATTGTTCACTTGTCACAATATACCAACTCTACCTTATTGATGTTTTAGTGACACAGGAAGTGTCATCAAAACTCTTAGACCATTTTCTTGGCCGACCGTACATCCAATATTCATCATTCAGTTCTTCTCGACCGATTATCAGTCCGAATTATACAAACATGCTACACTCTCGTAGTTGCATCGCACTGGAAACGTTGTGCATTGCTGATTTCGTTACTTTCATTTCACAGTCGTCCGTAATAAAACAGCGATACACATCGTTTGCCTTTACAATGCCAGAGCAACTACCAGAGTGTTAGAAACTTGGGCCTCAGTTAAACAACCGCTACGAAATATAGTTTTCGAGTTTTATACATTAATTAGTTTTCGAGATCGTTTGTTACATGCACTGCTGATTGATCACGCTACGTGTGAATTACGATGAATTGATAAACCTATAAACATTGTCAAACAAACATGGCAAAAATACAGGTAGTTATTAAATCCGGAATTAAATAATGCCTTTCAATTTGTAAATTCTTTGATGTAACGGACACAGTAACACTGTATAAATACCAGCCTGTATGCTGATTCTGGACATAAATAGTTAAGTCATAACTAGTTTTAAAACCATTATCTGTTATTTAGCCTGTTTCTGTGTCTCACTGCTGTGCGTCCGTCGGGTAGGGATCCAGTTAGTAACGGCTTTCGCCCACCGATATGCGTCCATACAAATGATATTTAAAAAAATCTAAAACAGTGGCTATTATGTTATCATCGTTTTTGGAGTAGCATGAATTTATTTACTTATGTCGCAGTAAGAAACATTTTGGAAAAATACATCCTGAATGATGAAGGTGTTGTCGAAAACTAATCATTTACACGAATTTTAGCAAACTGGTATATAGGGTAGAATATATACGTCTTATCGTTGTAGATTAACTGTTCCTACTAAATTCATATTATGTCCTTTACCGTTTCCATGTGTTATAAAGTACTTGTATTTCTGATAAAGTTTTCCGTTTAAAGTTGGGATCTAAATACACCAGCCTTACCAATCAAAATAGTTATCTTGCTCTAACTCAGTTTCTCTGATTTTCTTTCATACTGAAAATTAACAAGATGAGCAAAAAAAGACACGGTATACCTTTCTCCCCCGTATAACATTTTTGTTGGTAAAGCGGTAAATATTTTGTATTTCACATACAAGAAACATGTTTACTTGGGCTTAGACGTGCTAGTCTAAAGCACATACAGAAAATGAGTGCTATCGAATTCAGGTTCACGACTTGTTACCTGGTTACTCGTGTCCTCTACAGTGCTATTCCGAACGAACTCTAAGTAGTCTTTTTTTTAATAAACAAGCATTTGACCACCATCCTGTCTGATGTTAGCAGCGATGTGATTTACGATGGAGCACACTTGTTCCTCAGGTACCTATTTACCCGTGACTTGAAGACCAGGCTATATTGCGCAGGAAACACAGACTCTGGCAAATCATTCTACATCCTGGCGGTTTCACTATGAAATTAGACGCAAACCGCAAGTGGCAAATAGTCAATGCCCGAGCTGTTGTTTGATGCAGTCGGTAGATAATTTCGGAATAGCACTATTATCCAGAGGCTGCAAGTTACCATGTCAATTGTATGCTCAGAAAAAGGTCAAGTAACAAATTGGGGGTTTTTTACTATAGACAGATTTTATGTTATCTTACAATCTGGGCATGAATATCAACTTGTGTCAGGTTACAACAAGATAAACAGCTTCGTAAGGGCCTCGAGGAGAATTCGAGAGCGCTAGGACAAAAGGCGGCCGTGGCTGAGACCAGAGCCGTATCCGCTGAAGGTGACCTGAGGATTGAGCGCGAGTGGAGGATAGCGTTACAAGTACGTGGATAAGTATACAATTTGTAAGTAGCAGTGGCGTGCACTGGCTTTTATAACAAGGTAGGCAGTAACCTCCAAGATTGACACTTATATATAAGTAATGTGTCTTTACGAAACACACGTACCTACATAATCTACTCACCTACAAAACACAGGACCTTCGTTAGCCTATATCGTGCAACAAAAAAGGATCTAGCAATAACTCTATTTAGGTCGGGTAACCAAAATACTAAGGTAGGCAGTGTCTTTTTGCCTATATGGTGTGCACGCCACTGGTAAGTAGGTACGACAGAATTCTTATGCGAGAAATGTTGGAACTGCACCAACACTGAACAACGTCCCTTAGTCCCATTACGAAGTCAAGAATATAGTGGCTGGCCACGAACTAGTAAACTTCGTAATGCGTAGTTGCTTTGCCTTCCCGTCCGTGAAGATGCTACCAAACCTGCCTTCGGAATGCGACTTAGAGGTACAAGCTCTTAACGTGTTTGTGTAAACAAGCGCCTCGCTGAAAAAACAGTGTATATGTACTTTTTTTTTTTTTTTGTTATAAAATACGGGCATTAGAATGAGCCCCTTCGGACCTTGTTTATTGCAGATACATACCGTACACGTTAAAAAAAATACCATTACGTTCCACAGGAATCAATAGTGAGAGATCGTGATAAAATATCTGTACTCACGCAAGAGGTGGAATCACTGAAATCTATTGGACAGGTAAGTTGAGAACACTGATATTTCTGACGTAGATACTTTGTCATATTTGTTAACACTATTGTACAGAAAAAATATAATAATAAAACTGCGGTTGTGTCTGTTTCTTCTCCACGATGACATTTAATTGATCTTATAATTTAGACACTAGAAAAACTACACGCATTAATCATGAGGTCAGAACTTTGAACAATAAGGAAGAGCAAAACTTTAAAGAAACAACTCCACTGCTGATCCAAAAACATCGTGATGTTATTATTATTAAACAAACCCAAATAATACATGCAAACTTTATTCCAGAAATACCTAGACTTACAAGAAGAACAGTACGCACTCAAAGTACAGTACGCCGAAGCGCAGAAGACCTTAGAAGAAGTAGGTGCCACACTGAGCGTAAACAAATTACAACTGGCTGAGTTATTAGAGAAAGAAGCCCTCACGGCTACAGCAGACGAGGGCCAGGCGACGTGGACTAGTGACAAGGACGCCACTGCCTGTAGCGCGTGCTCGAAAGAATTCAACATTACTAGGCGGAAGGTAAGCCTACTATACTGACTTCATCATCAGCCACATGACGTCCACTGCTCGACTGACGAGGACCTCATTTTGGGGGAAGTGCCAATAATCGTTGTTGCCCGTCTTCTGGAGGAATCCCTTGGTCGCCTCTTACTACAGGAAATGTTGGACGGGGGTGGTGACACATAACGTTATATTCGCCGTCACCACACACGGCCACATTATTTCTATAGAAATATGTGATTAATGACTATGATGATCAGGTAAGGTCAGTAAGGGCCACTTAAGGATCATCATTCTACACCCAAAGTATAGTGACGTCGTCGTTATGTCGTGTACATAATGGTTTACCACACCAGTTTAGATGTCAAATAAACAAGCACGAAAAATTCGTTTAGTCTCTCATTCAACCTTTACGTTGTATAAAATAATGTGATGACATCAGAACAGAGGCCCCACTTTCTTGGTTGACATATTAGGGAAATAAATGAATTCATAAATCTACTATTTAGTAATAAAATAAAAACAATATTTCAGCATCACTGTCGGCGCTGCGGGTTAATATTCTGCGGGGCTTGCAGTGAAAAGTCCGCGGCGTTACCTGGCAACACCAAACCCGTGCGAGTTTGCGACGGCTGTTACCTTGAAGTCACCGTTACCTAGTGAACGCTGTGTGAGTCTGGGTTACTGTTTACCATGAGAACTGCTAAGGCACGTAACAGATGGGGGCCACACTCGCATACTGTAAACGATGATTAACATGTAGGAGGAGTCTTCTTGATGTTCAATTGAAACATCGATACATGCCACCGATAACTTTAGCTTTTTTTAATGGCAATCTATTAGCTTGTGCCAATAAATGCCTGTTAATTTACAGTATGAAGTACGTTGCGTCTTAGTGCAACTTGTTTATCAATCAATCAATCAATCAGTTAGTCAATGTTGATTGTTGTTAATGTCTTCGAGTAGCTTTTAATTAGCCTTTAATGTGGTTGCCGAAGAAATTTAAAAAAAATACCAACTATTTATTCGCATCTTTAATGGACAACAAATATTGGACACACACGGTGCTAGATATTGTATAAGTATAAAAATGACGATCGAAGTAGGTATACATTTACACTGGTTCAACCTTACACAGAAATATTTGTAGAATATTTAAAATTAATTTTATGAATATCTACATTGTACCTTCAGGGATCATAAACATAAATAAATTTTCATAAAAACATAATATTGTACTCCATCAATAAAATTGTACTTACTTAATGTTGGCTGTAAACAATCTTCACTAAAAATGTATATAATATGTTGTCCTTAAAAAAAACAATATTTAAAAATTGGATTTATTACAATCGTTTTAAATACTACTCCAATTCACCATGATAATCAATTAAATTACTTCTTGTTATGTGCAATTATGATATTTTACTTTAAAAAAACACATTCTGTTAAGAAAATTTCGCCTTTACTTATTTAATGGACGGGAATAATTTAAACAAAAGTTCTAAAAATGTTGTTTACTCATACAAAAAATATGTACAGTGCCCTATTGTATGCGGGTTTTACCTACATAAATAAAGTAAAATTCATATTTTTTACACCATACAAAATGCATGAGTATGATTAATTCGTCCTAGTAATAAAGTGCATCGTTTAAATTCCCGTGCAATCTCTTTCTTATGTGAATAAATATGCATACATAGTTCCACGTCTGTCTCCCAGAGGGGTAGGCAGAGGTTAGAAACCTCCATTTGTCCATGTGTTTTCACGGTCCTCACATATCCATTTCGCTTCTTCCATATGTCGTAAATGATTTCCGATTTCGAGTACTTTTCACTACCCCTTAGTGCCATTTCGAAACTATAATTGGTAGCTTCGGTACGCGAAAAATAATCGCATCTCGTTAGCTAGGAATCGGTCTATTATTTCCAGTGCCGAATACAGTTACCAAATCCAGCTACAAAATTGAACTAAGCATCCACTAGTACTTTACTAGTTGAAAAAAAACAATGTCAGAGTTAGATGATGAGTTGGTGTCCTCGCTACAAGCTTGTTTAAATAGATCTCGTTCATTAAAATTAACCATTTTGATTTTTTAGTTAGTTTATGAAACTGTAAAATGTGGCCTGACCGAAAGCGCTATACCACGCCTTAGGTATTGCGCGGGGAGGTGGAGAGTCGGAAGGCCATTGTCACCGTGAATAATGACGCAACTGTTTTGAACAAACTTCAGTCGTTCATTCCCCATGGCACCTCCAGGGAGTGTCATGTGTGTACACCCCAAGCTCTATATTTTAATCTATGTATATTATGATAAGTATTCCACGAGGAATAGCTATTCCCCATGACACCCCCGGGGATGCCACGGGGAAAATAACGACTTTCGCATTTAGTAGGATTATCAAGTCGTTTTTCAACTCTAGAACGGTTCAAGTAAAGGCGGTATTTTTGTAAACAAAATGTGTTTAGAAATATTAATAGATAATTTTTATTAATCATGATTTTCAATGACATTATTTTCAAATACCAAAAAAAAATATTTAAAAAATAAATATAATTAATATTTTCCGTTTACTGGTGCTTTATCTAAGTTGTAGACTGTATTGTGTAAGCATGATCTGTATATTTGTAAAAAAAAAACAAATACCGATTTATACGTAGGAATATAATATAATGATGACATGTTTAAAATGTGGTTTAATTTTTAATTTATATTTATATTTTATCTTGACTAGATGTATTTTATTCTTCTCCATCTTTTCTATCAATCACGTGATACAGTATATGTTCCATTGCTGCTGGGTTGTCTTCTGGCACCTTGAAATAGATAATTTATTTTTTCATAAAGTTAAAACATACATTTATAAATAAACCTATCAAGTATCTTCTCCAAACCAGTTATTTTCATTGACATGCTGCAATAGCAAATCAAAATCCTGAGTAGTAAGAAAGGGTATTTCCGGATCATATTATATTTATATAATGCGTGTAAAGGGACCCCGAGCAATAGTCTTAGATAGGTACGTTGTTGGGCACAACAAAATAAAAAAATTGTATCGAGATGTATTTTTTTATTTCTCCGCATTGTCGCCATAATAAAAGTTGTTCATATTGACACGAGGCTACCAACGTTCATAAGACCATTGCTCGGGGTCCTTCTACACGCAGAATATGTATATAATAATCTCCCGGGCCATTTTTTATTCACATGTACAAAAGTTACACTATAAAAAAGGAAGTGCACCGAAGAAAAAAAAACAACAAAGTGACTAATAGGTAGAAGATAGACTAGTTGTGGTTCTAGGACGTGGCAAATGCAAAAGAATTCCGATTCAGCATGTGCTGAAAATAATTTGGATACACACAGCATTCTTAGCGCTGATCTTACATCAGTGCCCGTGACACACATGATACCTAAAGACAAACTTGGTGAATTGCTCTACAAATATCCTTTCGATCTTTAATAGTTATCACTAAAAAGGAGTCTCAACTTTTATTAGTCTAACCGTCGTATTCATAAAAAGATAAAACGTTGGCTGACTAGTATCTAGTACTAATCTAAGTTGACGTATATCAACTTAGACTGGTTTGTCCGTATTTGACATACATTTGATCAGGTTATGAGACCTTTACTAACAGTGCACTAACGCTGTTCTAACTTTATGAATACTAGAGTAATTGTTTATTACACGTCTGCGGTACAATCTACTACACTAGTTTCATCTCACGAAAAGCGGGACTAATATCACTGTGTTAAAATATTGTCTTACCCAATGCCCCGAACCAAATACGGACCAGAAACTCAAAGGTCCAACGGATTTGTAAAAACCATTTTTGTGTCCCTGAATTTTCGATCGGTTTTTCTTCATAAAATCCCCAGCACCTGACCATCGCAATTTGTGGACCCAATTCGAGGCACCTGTAACGTTAACAATAGTTATTGTGATGCTCGATCCAGACTCTCGAGCGAGATCTTCTAACATTGATGTAAATTGCGTCTTAAGAGTAAATGCTTCAACTACGTCGCTGAACTTAAAGAGCAATGTACCTCGTTTTCGGGGATTCTCGCAAGAGAATGAGAATGAGGCATAAATTGTAAATGTGAAAGACGTTATACCATGATCATCTGACATGTAAATATAATGAATCAGCCGTCTTTCTTCCTGCCCCCCCTAGCAACAGCGCTCCAAGAAAGAAGTGAGCACGACATAACGAAACAAGCTGAGTCGCACGAAGATCATTCAGATTGCGCATTTATTCTATGTCGTGTCTTTCTTGACGCGCGTGCTAGGCCTGCTGGCATGTCGAAGGAGCCGACTATGGGATATGTAGATTTAAGTTGTTTCAGGCTATGAGCTTGCAACCTGTAGCTGAAGGCCCATATTGACATTCCGAACTCCTTATTATGCTAAATGTGGCCGATGGGGCCTTGTGGTCTTGTGTTTCTGTCCACGTTTTGGGGATAACGTACGTGATTCATTGTATGTATGTGTACCTAAGACGATAAAAGGGATTTTGTAAAACTGAAAACGTATATACAGTTTCATTGTATAATATACATAGATGACGCAACGGATATGGCAGGAAGTACTGTCCTTTACTGCGCATTTGACATGGCTCTAGTGATCTGGTCACTTGGTCGTTAAATACGGCATAATCAGCGACAGTAAATATTATGTCTTACTCTTTCTCAAATGTTATTCTCTCAGACTAAACATACCTAGACTTGCAAACTGCGTACCACCCTCACTTTGTCTCTTTTCCACCATAATGTATGGAAAATTATGTGCCTCCGGATCCAAACTACTAATTTGACAGTTTGGATCCAGATTTACCCTGGTACGCAGTAAAGGACAGAAGATGTTTTTTCTTACTCTTTCACTCCTGTATGTTAATCATATCGTTGACTCGTTTTATTCTAAACGTCAGTTTAGGATTGCAAGTCTAGTTGCTTTTTCTTATTTTTGTATCTTTGAACGTCAGCTGTCAGCATACACAAATACAATCAGAGAGGATCAAACTTTACTTAAGAAAGATTGAGAGGAGTTTTGTAATATTGGCCTAGATGTCTTGTGATGAATGTAATTTAACATGTGAGATGTAGGTAAATATTAAATTATGTACGTCGGATAATCAGTTTACTTATGAAGTATATCGGGTGTGTAATCCGATATAATTTGAAAGGACATTTTTATGTTTTTTTACTAAAAATTTAACTAAATATTAAAGTAAAATAGGTACCAACCCATGAAAGGTGTTATTGCATCTAAGTTCCCGTTGTATACTGCTACTCGAAGTGAAGTGTGATTCAATAGCAGCTCAACTGAAATAAATATATTTTTTTTAAATTCGGAAATACCTACATTTTAAGCTTTTTGATTAATTTCACTGGCAACTTAAACAGTAGACTTCTGCTTAAAGGTCTGCTGAAAAATTTGTCAAATAAACCTACAACTACCTAATGTCCATATAAGTACAAAAATACTGGACAGAGATTTTTCTAACTGATATCTCATTAACTCGTAGAGGTGTCAACTTGTCATAACTTATTGTCAACACTGTCGTAACTCTCTCTCTCTCTCTCTCACACACTCTCTCTCACTCTCTCTTTCTCCCTCTTACTTTCTCATTATCTCTCTTTCTCTCTCCCTCTTACTTTCTCTCTATCTCTCTCTCCCTCTTACATTCTCTCTCTCTCCCTCTTACATTCTCTCTCTCTCCCTCTTACATTCTCTCTCTCTCCCTCTTACATTCTCTCTCTCTCCCTCTTACATTCTCTCTCTCTCTGCCTCATACATTATCTCTATCTCTCTCTCCCACCCTCTTACTTTCTCTCTATCTATCTCTCTTTCTCTCTATCTCTCTCTCTCTCTCTCTCTCTCTCTCTCTCTCTCTCTACAATATGTTAGTTACAACTTTTACAAACTCATATAAATGTCATTAGTCATTAAGGTTCTTTTTTTTGTCAGTATATAACAACAGCAGCTTTTGTTATTTTCATAAATACTACTAAGATACATTGCCATCATCAATCATCATCAGACTTTATAGTTTTTTCATAACTGTTACAAATATAGGTAGGTTAGGTATATAAATTATTTTGTATGTTATATAAAATAATAGTTTTGGCATCTTATTCTAAAACTACCTACTGTCTGACTAATGAACAATGTACGTTTAACGATTTAAAAGCATTTAAAAATCTCTTCTTCTAATTTCCAATTCATCTAAAGAGAAATAATTAATTTATACAAAATCTTACCAGACGTCGCAGTGGACATCATAAAATTTGGCCTAAGCTTCATGAAGGCCTGTTCGGATATATAATGCCATGTTCTATTCTGGTTCACCATACTTAATGTTGGCTTCACATATGCATTGACGGCAATTTCTAGTTTCTCCAACACTGGATAGGGATTGCCCTGGTTGATATTGTTGAATCCATTGTCCATGTCACCGGCGTCGTTTAATTTGTTTATGTTCAATGTAGAGTACATTTCAGCTGCATCGTAGTCTCTTTTGTCAATTGAATGAGCAATTTTTACGGCAGTTAGCGACGTGTCTTTGAAAGTGTTGTAGTCGATGACCCCCTGATGAATACATACGTTATAATTTTAATAATTTCGATTACAACTTATTTCGCCTATAAAACTTAACTCTGAACTGATCAATTATCACAAACTCTGTTTTGTTCGGTGATAAAAATGTGAACCATCTCGTTACTTAATAAAATGTGTTTCTTTATTTCAATACAATGCTACGTTAACTTGAGAGAAAAAATGCGCTAAATGTTTTCTGCGTTCAATTGAGAGTGTGTAGTTTATTAGGACACTACTTACAACACTGTACAAAAAACTCGGTTGCACCAGGGAACTCTCCTTGGGACTGACCCATCCGCTTCCAATCCCGATGCCCTTTAAATTGATCTTCAGCAGTTTCTTTTGAATGCCCTGGAACAGTTTAGAGGTCGTCTATGTACAGACATGTTTGCAAACAATCGTGGGAAATAACAACATTATAATTACTGCGTCGGCATTGATACAATTTTGCAACAACCTTCATCTATTTTGGAAGTGTTTTTTAATTGTTTTGAACAAAAATACGTACATCCCTTGATGTAGGTAGCTTTTGAATAAAAACACTATTGTTTCTCAGTCTGGGGGTTAGTAGGGGTTAAGTATACACAGTTCGAACAGCATGGTAATAAGCAGTTTTCTTTCAAAACGTCATCAGCTACATAATGTCCACTGATGTAGAGGGCCTCCCCCAATGAATTCCGTCATTTGGGATGAATTGCCAATAATCGCCACGCTTGGCAGGCGGGTTGGCGAACGTAGCAGTATTGTGGTTTATCTCACAGAGAGCGCTGCTGCCCGTTCACTGGAGAACTCATGGGGGTCGTAAGATGCGACCGAGGTAAAGGTTGGCTAGGGTGACACATGTATTCTATTCGCCGTCACCACATGGCTCAACGGTTTTCCTTAAAATAAGTCCCACAAAAGAGAGAGTCGGAAGACGTACATATGCATCTCTTTCGTTTCACAGTATCTTTCATAGATTGTCCTTTTTTTACTTTTTCCCTTTTTTTGGGAAGTCATTAGGTAAAATCACCGTTATTATGGTTCAAACCAAACTTGGTTTTTACTTCACTGACATAGAGTTCCAACAAATAGAAGGGTGATATACTCACGTCATTCAAATGCCACGCCAGTCTCGGCGTTAGTTTACCGCCGTAACTCTGCCCGAATATGTACGTAGGAGTTTTTTGAAAATGCTTGTGCCTTCTGAAAAACGCTCTGATTGCCTTCGCCAGATCTTTAACTTGAGATTAAAATTCATAGTTGATATATGTCCAGCAAGGTTATACCATAAACCCATTATGAATTACTTTTACTTACTTACTTAAGTCCTATGGTACCCCAGTGGTACAAAGGGACTTTACAAGATGGCGCCACGCCGTCCTGTCCTCTGCGACTGCTCTGGCATCGCACCAGCTCAGCCCTCGCGCTCTCAGCTCGCCGTCGACGGTGCGCCGCCACGTGTGCACGGGGCGTCCAGGTCTGCGTCGACCTCCCCCAGGCTGCCATTCGAACGCGATGCTCGCCTTGTTGGACTTCCCTCTTCGGATCGTGTGACCAATCCACCGCCATTTGCGTTGTGCAATCTCCTCCCCAATAGGGATTTGACCGCACTGTGCCCATAGGTCCTCGTTCCGTATCGTGTTCGGCCAGAATACGCGGAGGATCGACCTCAGGGATTTATTCACGAACACTTGTAATTTGTTCGTGAGACCCTTTGTCACTCTCCACGTCTCACAGCCGAAGAGTAGAACCGATTTGACGATGGAATTGAAGAGGGAAATCTTGATGCGCCGCTTGAGGACTTTGGACTCCCACACCGGTCTCAACTGAGCAAAGGCTGCCTTCGCTCTGTTCATCCTTGCAGCGATGTCTTCGTCCGTTCCCCCATGTCTGGTTATAGTGCTTCCAAGGTAGACAAACCGGGTGACCGTCTGCAAGCTGTCACCCTGGAGCACGATTGGGTCGGTGTTTGTAGACTTCACCCTCATATCGACGGTTTTGCGCCTATTGATTCGCAGACCCATTTTTTCTGAAGCCACGCGAAGGTCTTCTAGCTTCTCTTCCGACTGGGCTAAAGTAGGCGAAATCAGGACGATGTCGTCGGCATAGTCGAGGTCTTCCATTATACCCGAGCCCCATTTGATGCCTCTTGAGGATGATGTCACTTCACGCATTATGTCGTCCAGTAAAAGAATAAACAAGAGAGGAGACAGAAGGCAACCCTGTTTAACACCGGCGCTGATTCTGATGGGTGCTCCCAACTCCTTATCGTGCACCACTCTGCAAGTACTGCCTTCGTACAGAGCGCGGATTATGGCGATGATCTTGGCTGGGATTCCTCTGCGTTTTAGGCTAGACCATAGTGCGCTCCACTTCACAGTGTCGAAGGCTTTCTCAAAATCAACAAACACGAGGTACAGTTCGGATTGCCATTCGACACTTTGTTCTATGAGGATGCGCAACGTATTGGTGTGGTCAGCACAAGAGCGTCCAGGGCGGAATCCAGCTTGCTCGTCACGAAGTGTGTCCGTTACTTTTTCCATTATGCGGTTGAGCAGTATCTTCGCTAGTACCTTTGCGGCAGCAGGTAACAAGGTAATGCCGCGCCAGTTGTCGCATACGGATAGATCCCCCTTCTTTGGAACTTTCACTAGAAGGCCTTGTTTCCATTCAGCGGGTACAAGTCCAGTTTCCCAAATCCGGGATAAAAGGGGGTAGAGTAACGACGCAGAGGTTGGGGCGTCCGCTTTCAACATGTCCACGTGAATATTGTCAACCCCGGGTGCTTTTCCTGCCTTCAACTGCTTTAGCACGTTGACAATTTCGTTGAAGGTCGGTGGGGTGGTGGGAATATCCAGCAGGTTCATGTTACCATCATTGTTCGAATCGGTGCCAGCATCATCCTGGAGTCGGACCAGAAGAGAGGAGAAGTGCTCTGTCCATCTTGACAGTTGCTCTCTGGAGGTGCACAGGAGTCTGCCACTGCTGTCTTTGAGCGGCTTTCTTGACACATTCCTGCCCCGGCCGCTGAGACGCCGAGCGATGTTGTACAGTTCACGCGTGTCACGGCGATTTGCAGCGGTGTTCGCACGGTCGGCCAATTCATCCGTCGCTCTTCTGCGGTCGCGCCGTGCGAGCCTCCTGATTTTGGAGCGCATTGCGGTGTAGCGTTCCTGTAGCACCTCAATATCAGGCGCCGAAGATGCAAGCATCCTGGCCTTGGTGTCACGCCTATCTTCGATTGCCTGCCACAACTCAGACGACATCCACTCCTCCTTACTCCGGCTAGCGTAACCGAGCACCTCCTCTCCAGCTCTGATGTAAGCAGACCGGATGCGCACCCAAGTTTCCTGGATTTGTTCGTCTTCAAGTTCCTCCAGCAGCTCGAACTGGTTCCGAAGAGACAGGCAAAACTCACTCCTACAGTCGGGGTCCTTGAGCTTCCTGGTATCGAAACTTCTGGCGGTTCTGTTTGACGTTTTCCGTGGCGTATTCAACTTGAGTCGCACCTCAGCCAGCACAAGGTGGTGGTCGCTGTCCACATCGGCTCCACGGCGGGTACGAACATCCAACATTGAAGATCTCCAAGCGCGGCTGATCGCAACATGGTCTATTTGGTTACGTGTTACACCGTCGGGGGATATCCAAGTGACTTTATGACACTCCTTATGTCGGAATAGCGTACCGCCGATTACGAGGCCTTGGGATGAGCATAGTTCCCCGAAGAGTTCTCCGTTCTCGTTTATTTCTCCGGTTGCGCCGAAAGAGCCCATGTAATGTTCACGGTTGGAACAGTCTGTGCCCATCTTAGCATTCATGTCGCCCATTACAATGACGATGTCCTGCCTACGCACATCACTAAGCGTCTGCTCCAACTGGTCGTAGAAACGAGACTTGGTTTCGTCTGAAGCCGCGTTGGTGGGGGCGTAACATTGCACCACAGTGATTTTTCTAACGCGAGAGTTGAAGCGCGCTGTGATGATACGTTCAGACACCGGCTTCCACTCCAGCAGGCTGCTCTTCGCATCACGGCTAAGGAGTAGACCTACTCCGTACTCTCGGCTTGCGCCCTCGTCTTCCTTGCCGCTATACAGGAGTGTGGAGCCGTAGTCTGCAGGTTGCTCACCGAAGCCGTTCCATCTTGTTTCGCTGAGTCCTAAGATATGGATGGTGTAGTCCCTCATGACTTTGGATACCTGGGGTAGTCTCTCCGGTCGAGTCATGGTTCTGACATTCCAACATCCTATCCGTGTCCGTTGTTTCGTGCCAAAGTTCGTCGTTAAAGGTATCTGGGTTTTGCCATTTCGTAAAGTTTTCATAATCATTTATTATTTTAAGGGTGTGCAGGAGATTAGCCCACAGCACCCCGATCACGACGATGGGGCTGCCATCTTTGCGTCCGGGCCCGCAGAGCCAGTCTTTTAGGGGTAACCCCAAGGCTTCTGGTAGCCTAAATGGTTTAATATACGGAGTATCCGTCTCCGGCCTGTTGGTCCACGGGAACCATTTTATTTCGCTCCAACCCTGCTATTGTGGAAACAATAGACGAGCCTTCCCCTATCCGCCACCTGGGGACGCGTCTCGTAGGAGTGAGGCTCTCCTCTCGCAATATGCGACCGAGAATGATGAAATTATGAATTAGTTTTGGTGAAATTTAGTGATACTTATTTTTTTTTTTTTCGCCCAAAATACAAGAACCTAAGTAAATCTAAGTCTTTCTTCTCGTTATTTACCAGTAAAAAATACTTTTTGGTCCACCGGTAAAATGCACGGCGCCAACCAACATTTTAGTTTTAGAAAAAATATTAATGAAATAAAAGACGACTTTTTTTGTACAAGACTATTGGTAACTTACTCATGCCACGGTCTGTGTTGACCATGAGTGAGGAGTTTGTGACGTAACTGAAACCAGCGCCCACCGGGTGGTCAATCAGCAGTACATTCCTCCCTTTCGCCTGCAAATTGTGGTTGGTTAATTATGTAAACAAAGATTCACAGGAGCACGCTAATTTAAAATTACGTATTAAAAACGCAAGAGAACACCAGGACTGACTAATCGGTGTTTGAATGCGTTAATTAAGTATGTGTGCTAGTTTGGTAAAAGTAACTTTATACATGTGTGACTAGTATATACGTAATTATACTAGCTTGTTCACTCACTGACAAATAAGCGCACTGAGTCCATTAAGTGCCTAACTATAGTTTTATCGTGTTAATAATAATAAAGTTTCAAGAGTGGTACATTACGCTATTAGAGGTCTGCAAGTCTGGTTTTGATACGATACGATGAAACGATATCGAAGTAATATACGTCAAATAACTACTGAACGCTTAACTTTTAGTTCATTAGTACAGAAAATGAGCTTACCCACGTATGAGTTCTGGGTCTGAAGTGCATATCAAGAGGACCAATTTCAGCGAAGTTCCCTATGCCAGTGGCTGCGAGCCCTGGTCCACCCTGAATCCATATCACCAGTGGTTTGAAGTCCGCGCCTTCTCTCGTACCGTCTGCGTAGTACAGCCAGTAGAATAAATGCGCGCCAGCTCGTACCTGGACGTATTCCTGCAAGCTTTGCCATGGATGTTTCTTGAGGGCGGCTAGGTATGGATTCTCTGCTGGTTTTGTTGATGCTGAAAATTATTCGACTCTTAAGGACGCTTTACCCTTTTATTATTTTTGTAAACTGTGGATAAACTCCAGAATATATGCATTAAAATGCAAAATAATTGATTTTCCGGTGTTACACTGTTACTTCGTCGTTCGACGTCTAAATCTACATCAGTTCGGCTTCGATGAGAAGATTTGACAAGAAATTCCCATCTTTACAATTATTAGGTGTAGGTAACGTGAGCAGGCAGAAATTGTGCTACAACACGCGACATGCGATATCACCTCATTCATTCGTCAAGCGAGAGAACGGGATGCTCTATGTGAAAAGATTTTTGTCACTCGATCGTTTGCTGTCCATGTTACATGGTCTATTAATATTAGAGAAGTCGTTAGTTGTAATGTTTGACACCTGTCTGAGAGGTAATACTTGTGTTTAATCCTCCAGCTTCGAAAAAAGAAGGTAATTTCCCCAGTGCAAAAGTTGTTCAGTTCGATCTGTTCCACAACGTTTCTAAAACCATCTTGCTCTTGGTCCTTTTACACGCATTATAAATCCAACCCAGGTAGGTGCTTTCGGTTCTTCTTAAATCACAAATAAAGCCCATTAGGTAACTTCATCGGACCAGCATCGACCCAGAGATAAAAATAGAATAAAAACCAATCTTACCAGCAAAAGTAATTTGTAAAGTACAAAGCACACACATCACAACACCATACACAAGTTTAGTCATTATTGTGGCTGCTAGACGAGTAGGTACGGACTAACGACGGTTGTTCGCGCACATGTGGGTCCATCGACAAGATTCGACGGTTTGCCCATTTCAATGGGTGATATCATTCAGCCAGCTTTAATTCGCTGTAATTAATGAATTGTTATCACGTGGTCTAGCTCACATCGCGGATTAACACCGTGACGCAAAATAGTTAAAAACTAAGCAATTTAACTAATTCTCGCCTCTAAATTTGTTTGTAGGTAGGTCGTGAGTTGTCTGCTTGCGAGGTTCACGTTTTGGAATAAAATTTCAAGGAAGAAATAACTGACTCGTCGTGCCTATCGAGACACAATCACTTTTGTTGGAGTATGGGCGCGCTTCGCACAAAGGTCACGTTGTGGCATTAATGCAAAGTTACCGTACGCAATAGTTCAACAATAGTAGCAATTTCGAAGAAATTATGTTTTATTTATAACAAAGCCCTGCGGCATATCATTACTTTCTTAAAAGCGAAGATAGAGCCATTTTACCATGCGCACATGCTACAATATTCAGATATATAAGATCTTGCTTGGAACCCGGCTGGCTTCCTACCATCGAAGTTAAGCCATATTGGGCCCTGACAATGAATGGGTGACCGCCTTTGACTATAATTAATGTTTCCGGGTCTCGAATGACTCTTTAAGCTGTGGGTCCTGGCTACTGGTTACCGTCTCGACAGATCCGCTCTAGAAACATGTTCCTTGAAGGTTACCTACTATTTTTTTTATCATACATACCTAGATCATTTTCTAGTTGAATAATTTGGCTTCACATAATGTACATTCCCTTTTTTATTTGTAAGAATGTTGCTACCTGACTCGTATCCTGTGTATTTATAGAAATCATTGTTTTCGTACCTACCAAATCAGCACGGGACAGAGAATTAACATTATGTTCATAATTAACTGAAATTGCGCAGCAAATCCCCCCGTGGCCAGGGGGGCCTGTTCCATATATCGAGTTTGCGAATCGTTCGCATATACTTACACTACAAAAAGAAAACAAATTTTAAAGACTGAAATCGCGACTAGGACACAACGCGAAGTGTCTGTACGTCTGTAATGTGGTCGTAATTACGAAAACCCCAGCAAGTAGGGAGAGATGATTTGTATGGAGATCGATCGAGTGCATTTTGGAGAATGTGCTGCGGAGTCGCACAACCTAAGGCAGACATTAGACGTTACGTTTTGATCTCAGTTTTACCACAGTCATGATTGTGATTGACGGATTTCCTATCGTCTAATATAGTGAATGATGTTTGAATTAGTATTAGTAGTGATTCCATAAATCATGACTGATGGAATTGAATGACGCTTGCATGAGCGTCTAATGTCTGCCTAATACCCCATCGCGCTTTTACCATCGGATCGGACAACCAGACGGACAGCGAAACGTCAGACAGTGGAAATTCCATTTGTTTGGTGCGCCAAACACTTTGGGTCGACCTTTATAGTGCGAACCGCCAGAGCGCGGAATGACTTGCCGGAGGTTGTTTTTCCTGTGCAGTAGGTATAGTCGACGTCTTCGAGTCAAAGTTGAATAGGTACCTTATAAACAAATGTCAAATATTATTATTACAATAAAATTGTTATTTTTGTTACCGAAAAACACAAATGTTTTATTATTTTGAGGCTTTACAGGTTCTTGTTGCGCTAAGTATCACTGCGACCATTGCTGTGCTGATCTTTTGTGATCGCGACCTGGTTAGTATTTTTATAGGTAGTTAATTATCAATATTGAGCGGCTTTATTAAAGAAAGCACCACCTCATCTAACGAAAACATATGTTTTCCCAGATGTGTGGATCGTTTGTGCGTCAGGAGTCCATACTCCCGCAGGTGTATGAGTGTTTCATCTGCCTCATTGCAGAAGTGGCACATTGCCTCAGCAATCCTTGACCTTGATACTGAATAAATTAATGTATGATGCAGATTTATTAATTTGTTTCTATAACTTTCGTTTGGTGCATTCATTACGAAGACCATGAAAGTACCAAGGTTGATAATAATTATATAGGAAGGGCTTTATTAAAAAAAAAACAAATATTTATAAATTTAATTAAACACCAAATCAAAGAAAGATCCAATTATACTATTACTATATACCCTTTTATCTCTTTGGGGCTGCGCTTGCGCACATGCGGTAGTATAGTAATAGCAAGGAGGTCGCGCCGTACTTTTTGTCGACGTATAATAGTAATTAAGAGGTCGGTTAGTTAATTGATTTGTCTGGGTATAGTAAGTTTCTGGTCTATTGGTGCTTGTATACTGTGTGTTATAGTACGTGCTAGGCCTGCTCGTGGTTGGTCGAAATGTTTGATAGTTTGTATTGATTGGTCGGGTGGAAGTCGGTCGTGAGGTGAGGTGTGGCCGATACGTAAATGGTTCTTCCACAGGCGCTTCGTTTACGGGCTTCACGTTATCTGAAATATAACAATAGGTTAATATTGAATATAATAAAACTATAGCGCTCTAACGCACGGTCTGATGTCATGAACCCTAAAATATTAGTGCACACCCTTACCAGAAGGATATTCCGGATTCCCTGGATTGTAGTAATTGTTGTTTCCGAAATACCCGCCAGGGGGCGGTCGCGGCGCTCGGGTAGTTCGAGTGAACGGCGGGATTGTTGGTCTGTGGGTAGTTGGCCTTTGCGGTGTAAACACCGGAGGCCTGTGTGGCGGCCGCACGGGTGTAGGTGGTCTCTCCGGGCGCACGGGGTTGGTGATCCCTGTTGGTGTATTTTGACCACCTTGCGGTTTAAAGAAATTGAAGAAAAACTTTCCATCGCCGTCTTGTTTTCTTGTATAGAACTTGTTTGGTGGTGTTACTGGAATTATACAATTAGTTTAACAAATCAGGAAAGTATGGATGCGCAAGTAGACAATATCTAACTAAGTACCTAACTACATTTCCAATGTGTTATTATAAATCTATGTGTTAATGGAATAGACTCTACACTAAAAAAGTTACGAAAAGGGTAACTAGTTTTCAATAGGTTGCATTGTCTGATTTTGGATGCAGGCTTAGTCCATTTTCGCAGCTGGATTTGGTTACAAGTGGCTACTACACGGAGAGAATAGACCCGTTTCGAAGCTGACTACGAACTAGTTTGCTACGAAATCAGTATTTTCTTTCCCGTGCCGTAACCAGGTATCATATGCGCCACACTGAGTGACTATTACTGTAGTCACTACAATACAATCAAAGTAAGTTTATAAAATTATAGGTACTCACAGGAGCTCAAATCCGAATCGTTATAGTCTTCTATATCATCACAGTCATCCGCTGGACTTTCAGCATTTTCGAGGTCATCGTTGCTGAATAAGCTCGCGAAGTGGCCGAATGTGCGACCTTCTCGAACTACCCTTCGATCCGGAGCGATCTTGTTTGTAGGACATGGACCCACTGTGATGCCTCCCGCGATTGAAGCGAGGTACTGGTGAACGAGTATTATTATGTATATTTTTTTACTTTTTTAGTTATAGTAGGTAAGTACTTTTCTTGTTATCTAGGTAATATTGTTTTCCTGTAGATACGTAGATTCTGATGCAAATTAAATTCATTCAACATATTACTTAGTATGTCTAATCTTCTTAAATCGCGGTTGCCCAAACGTCACACCACTTAGTATAATTTTCACGCCTTGGACTAACACAGGACGTGTATCTTATCTTACTTCTTACTAATATTATAAATGGAAAAGAGAGTTTGTTTGTTCCGGTTTCACGCCGTAACTACTGAGCCGATTACTTTGACATTTTGCAGACGTATAGTTAGAAGTCCGGTTTAAGTGAATACTTTTTATCCCGGAAAAAAATTATATTCCTGAGGGAAAACAAAAATATTCCTTTATACCGCAATATAACCGAAGTCCTCGCGGGCGAAGCTGCGGGCGGAAAGCTAGTAATTAATAAACTTTCCATCTAACTTCAAATTCATCCCTAACTAAAACTGAACTATTATGGACGTACTTGAAAAGGACTCACCACGAATACCAATGATGTACTAAAATACATTATATCACTTTCTTTGGAAAAATAAATCACTATTTACAATAAACGTCCAAACATTTAGGTTGGTACCCGCGATGAGTTCTAAATGCCGACTGCAGATTGTTTTCAATCCTTTCTTGATGTAGCTCTTGGCCACAGGCCCACGCAGAGCACCACACGCAACTTTACTACGATAAGTTATACAATAACTTAGAACCCACTCTTCGTAGTAATGGTATTAAGCTCAAAGTTTAAATTAAGGTGGTGCAGAGAAGAGGTGCATCGACCCCCGTTTTGGCGGCATTGTGCAAAAAGTAAGCGGTCAACCTGTTAAGTCACTTAAGTACGGGATGCGAGGACATGTAGGTTCTGTTGACATTATGCATGTTCTTACACAACATGATGGGCCCTTTGTATTATCTAGAGCGGGGTTACTCAAAGTGGGGTTCGGGTACCCCTAAGGATTCGCCTTTAGACGGTAGGGGGTTCGCGGAAAGATTTGCGTAATTGTGGCTGATTGGCTGTCAAACGTGCGCGATTCACAAAAAGGCGCGCACTTGTTCATAAATCAGAATTAAGATTAAAGCTGTCTAAAGTTAATCTTCAAATTAATTCAATTTGCGATGAGGAAGAAGACCACATGCCATTCATATATTTTTCCTTTCGATACTTCCTGTATTTGTTAACGCTATAGGAAATTAAAAATCATTTTTTTAGTTAGGTAGTTTATTTAATTTAGGGTTAGGGGTTCGCAATCGGTTGAGAACTTACAATTTACGACTACAAGGGTACGACGTGGGCATAATGAGTGTGAGTAACCCTGACTTAAGAGTAACTGATGCATTTTCTGGGATAATACACTCACAGGAACAGGGTAATTGGGTACCTACCCGGAATTAAACTGCCAAATTAAAGGCACAGGTTCCCGGTTCAGAAAGGTCGTACGATCGTATTTGTCAAGTACCTAATCGCATTTTTCTTATTTAGGTAGCTAGGTACCTACTATTCCACTTCAGTAAGGATTCCTTGGAGCATCAATGATTTAGGTAAAACAGCGTTCTTAGTATCATCATCAGCCACATAACGTCCACTGCTGGACGAGGGCCTCCCCCAATGAGATCCGTCATTTGGGGTGAAATGCCAGTAATCGCCACGCTTGGCAGGCGGGTTGGCGATCGCAGTGGTGTTGTGGTTTAACTCACAGAGAGCGCTGCTGCCCGTTCTCTGGAGAGCTCCCTCGGTCGCCTCTTACGACCCCCATGACGGGAAAAGATAGGCTGCGGTGGTGACACATGTATTCTATTCGCCGTCACCACACGGCGTTCTTAGTATAATTGATAATATTATCTACCATGACTCATAATTCCCAAAACTGTTATATTTCTAATTAACCTACCCAGTAGAAATCTATGGTACTGCGTACCTATAACCTACCATGTTGCCACGGATCACCACCTTTGTTGAATACTAACTAGGTACAGATTTGCGAACCTCTTTTGATTACGCAAATCTATATGACTAAACTACTGGCTTGAATTGGGAAAATCCCAGAGCTATTAAAATAAGGTCATTTCGCTTTACAGCCATTTATATGTCTATGTGACTCTTGCGTTAAGGTCCGATTATTGCAGAATAGCACCATATTAAGAAATGCCCACATCTGCCAACTTAAATGATGTAGCTAACCAGCTACAAAATTTTAATAATCTCGATCTGCCGATCACTTAAGAAAGTTCGTAAAATTATTTGTTAAATGTTGTTTCGGGGTAACAGTTCGTAGGGAAATATGGATTCAGTATTTTTTTTTAAATGATATGTTACAGATAACTCTAGTATTTATCTTGATCGAATGTACCATAAGGAACATTTTCATGCAAACACTGTTTCAGAGTTTGTTTCCAGAAATTGTGAATGGAAGGAAAAGATTTTTAAAACAAGTTATATATATATATATATACGTAGGTACCTACCTACCATACCTACAGTTTTTTAGCATTCTCGAAGTTTCTAGTGTTTGACCTTAATCAGTCTAAATAGTATTTTGATATTTACACAAAAACATGTATAATTGGGTAAAAATATGTGTCCTGTTTAATATTTTTTGGTATCAGCCAATATTTTGTATAGCAAAAAAAGTATTTTCTGGTCTGAACCCATGGGGACTTTTGATCAACATCCTCGGACTTTTGATCTGTATCTACAACATATTACGACATACGGACTGAAACCACCAATTCCTATCAACTTTTTCGGGGTCCTTTAATCCTAATATTTATTTATACCTATGTATTAAATATTATTATACGAAGTTCCCATTCACATTGTATATACGCACGCAGAGACATCGGTACGTAAGTAACCACGTAAAGAAGGAATTTAAGAAAATTGGTTTAAAGGTATGATATAAAGGTTTTGTAAGTTTTTATGGAAAAAAAGTGTTTTCACCCCCTTGGGTTGGTATGGAAAAATATAACAATAGGAATTACTCGGGAACTCATTGTGTGCCCCTTATATGCTCCAACACTCAGACCAAAAATAATACTAGACTTGCAATCCAAGACTTGAAACAAGACAACAATATGAACAACATGCAGCCCCCCCCTAGCACAGCGCTCCAAGAAATAAGTGACAAGACATATAACCCGCTACGATTTGTTGAAACTAGCTGAGTCGCACGAAGCGTGACGTAGCAGCCAATCAGAGCGCGTATTTGTTCTATGTCACATCTTTCTTGACGCGCGTGTTAGGCCTGCAGAGTGAAAGAGTAAGAGAAAATATCTTGTGTCACTTACTACTTATCAGGGTATTTCTGGATCCAAACTGCTATACTTATTGGTTGTAAAAGTGGATCCAAAAGCACCTACATTTAATTACATATATTTTTGTGGGAAAGATACAGACTGAAACTGGTACGCGGCTTGCAGGTCTAATTGTGTTTGGTCTGGGGCACGAGTATCTTGAGAGTTTTGTCAACAGACACCAGAAAGCGGGTGCCTCGTTATTAAGGACGAAAGGTGTGATCCATACCCAAAAAAATAATTGCGCAGTTCTGACATTGACAGCTGTCAGATTGTACGCGCATGCTCACTCAACACATTGATTGATTTTGCTGAAATAATGAAATTGTTTTAAAACTCTGCTTTTATTTATTAAACTATGGCCAAAAATCAAGGAAAAGTTTATTTAGGCTACGAAGATGAATGTGTCCATGAGAAAAACCAAACATTGTTGAGTTACACAGTGAATAAAATCGGTGGATTTCCCGTAAGTATTCGAAACTATTCTAGAATGCAGTTTATGTGCAAAACGTGCTATAATCTGCGTGCATACTATAACATTAATGTTGTTATAGGACTGGCCGCCGCTAGAAAATCTTCAGGGTCCATCAAAATGTCCACTCTGCGGATTGCACAGGATTCTTGTGACACAATGCTATGCTCCTCTGGACAATACAGTTTATCATCGTACCCTTTATATCTTTGCTTGTATTAGTCCCAACTGCTGGATACAGTCAGAAAGGTAAGGATTTATGTCCGTACATAATTACATCCACATGTTACATTCAAAAGTTATTTTCTTTTTAAGTATTAATAGGTACTGTTGTGATAAGACATTAATATATTGCCTTTGATACTCATACTCTCTTTTCACTAATAATTGATGAACATTTCGTCAACTTAAAGTGAATCCTGGTAAGACCAAACTTGACCAATGTTAAATTTAGATATTTAAGTAGTGTGTCATTGTTGTTATTGTTTTTCACTTCTTTGATTTTAACACTTTTACACAAGCTTTTTCTAGTACTTTATAAATAGTAATAAGTAAATAATTTTACATTCCAGCCATGTGGTTCTTGTCACTCGCTCTATCATCTCATCTAGTAAAGCATAAGAGTTACATGCTTTACATGGTGACTCTTCTGGAGATAGATATATATTACAACAGAAATTGTGCTACTAACACTTTGAATTTGTAACTATCACCAAACATGATATTTTCTAATTCCAGCTGGCTATGTATTCGCAGTCAGATACAAGATAATAGTTCCAATGAAAGTACAACTGTGGCCCCTGCAGTAGTAAGCCTTGCCGACACAAACTCTACCTGGTGCAGTGGTGCTGATGACTGGGAGGATGATGATAATGGAGATTCTGCTAATGGAAATGTCATGATGGTTGACAATGCTTGTGCCAATGATCCTAATCAAAAGTAAGTTTCCAATTAATTTTATTTACTATTTTTTTAGGTTTAGCAAGCAGAAGTGGGAGTGGGCTGGCCATTTTAACCATAGAACCGATCACCATTGGGCCAAATAATTTCTCTAATATTGACTGCGTCTTGACAAACAGAGTGTAGGACGCCCTGGGGCAAGGTGGATGATGATATGCGCAAGATGGCTGGCAGAAGCTGGATATGAGAAGCTAAAAAGAGGTCATGTATGAAAGGGTGTATGAATGTAGATGAAGCGAAAGGGGTATGTCAGGATCGTGACAAATGGAGATCTGTAGTCTCTGCCTACCCCTCTGGGAAACAGGCGTGAAGTATATGTATGTATGTATGTAAAACAGATCACAGTGACAACCAAAGACGCCTATGTCCAGCAGTGGACAAGTATAGGCTGATAATGATGATGATGAACCTTTAAATTAATTGAACCTTTTACATGAATCATTGAAATAAATAAAATAATTTCTTCTTTGTCATTGAATTAATTGTATTGGCTGGTGTAAAATGCTTCTACAATATAAAGCTCCTAGTTACATTTACCTACCTAGTCCCATAGTTTCTGTATAGCGTTCATAGTGTTTATTTTTGTTCATTCACTAGGGTGGTTTTTTTTTTTAAAGTATATTGTGGTTTACGGTGCTGATAATACATTAAGTATATTGTAAACATATTGTGTATCGTGATAATTTTAAGTGTATTGTTGTTTGTAGACCCAAATAAAGGAAAATAAATAAATAAATTGTATTGTAAATTAGATTACCAAATTAACACATTTTTAAGGCTCAAAAGTTTCTTTCTATGTGTTATTTATTGTTATTTCAAAGAAATAGTAAAAAAAAAAATTATTTGGTTTAGATACTCGGATGAAGATGAAGAAAGTAACTCAATAGAAGTGGAAACAGTGGAGCAAGCACTTGGGAATCTAAAAGTGTTTGATGCTCATAATGCTAACATGGCACCAATTCAAGGTAAGGCCTATATTTAGAAATTTCCATTGAAGTTGCACACATAGCCTTAAATACTGAAGTTAGAGAAAGTTACAGTGCTACAGTGCTGCTATTAGAGTTCTGCTAGTCAGCTTTTGTGTACTCTAAATATGATGACCCTGGTCTATGTTGATATATTTCAAACAGCAATTGAATGTTTTAACTTTTAAAAGGAAAATTACCACGAGTCTGGATGTATGCTTACTATACAGGGTGATTCACAAATACCCTGTCAAGCTGAAGTCTACAGTTTCTGTGGACCCTACTTGTGAATGTCAGCAAGTGTGAATGTACTGGGATAAAAAAATTCCACCTCCACATACAAACTCTATTAGCTGATTGTGTCTTTTCTATAATGTGTGGAAACTCTATCAGTTTCTTCCTGGTTCTTTTAGCCAAGAAATTAATTCAAATCGGCGATTTTACTGTTATGCTACTATATGTCTTTATTTGGCACTTATAACGTTGAAATATTTTATTAGATTTTAACTAGACAAGACTTTCTTGTAGTATATTTCCAAATCACCATATAGGTATTTCTCAATCCAGGTGCTGTAGGGGCAGTGGGTATGCCAACAGCCGCCGCTGAGCTGGAAGGTGGTGATGAGCCAGACCTGGTCACTGTTGATACTCCCACTATGCCTAAAAATGATATACAAGCCTTGCTACATGAGGTGGGTGCTATTTTATAAAAAGGAGTCTTTCTGAATTCAACCATATATACTTATGCTTTTTATGATTGGTTTGTTGGGTTCAATAACATCACTGCAGCAAAATACTTTTGGCCCTTTTTAGTTTTGTTTTATAACACTTCAATTCATAGAATTTTGTGTTGTGCACTCAATCCTCAATGTATTTGTACCTTTATCCCATATAATAATGACTGCAACATAATAAAATTCTTAATAAAGTTTATAGAAGAGGTAAACTAAACAGTAGAATAAATCAGACATATTTTATTAATATACATTATTTTCAGACTGCTGAGCTTCCTCAAGACTTACGAAGTCGGCTCCTTATTGGACCCCTGCAATTTGTGCCGAAATTTATCTATGTTGAAGAGGAAATCAATAAAACTAGCAAATACCAATATGATGATAAAGTTGCAGATCTGTTGAATAAATATAGAAAAGAAAATGGTAAGTTTATACATAATACTTGTTCGGGATCAATATCCCGAAATAAATAATATTCACCTCACACAAATTGTAAAATCAGGTGTTGGACTTTCCGTAAAAGTACATAATAATTTAATCTCGGGTTATTGAAACACACCAAAACTCATTTATCATTTAATTGTTATCAACGTAATGTTACATCAAAACTACAAGAACTTTTATATGATGATCCTTGCTGATACAAAACCCTTCATGGGCGAGCCCGACTCTCACTAGGCCGTTTTTTGGCTTGAGGTTTCGTTAAACCCGTTAGGAACAGTTGATGTCCCAGAGCAACAGCAAAGTCCGTATTAAAAAAAAACTTAAATTGTAATGTTTTTACAAAGACTGTGTTGTGGGATCCTTCTGTACTTTACATCAGTAAAGCTCAATTTGATACTTTTTTTTACAGAAATGGACCTATGCCCCACGAGTCCCGGCGGTGGTGGCGGCGGTGGCGGCGGGGGCGGGGCGGACGAGGAGCAATACGAGGAGAGCGCGCCCGCTCACGGCGACCGTCTGTTCCACGCGTTCCTCACACGCCTCGCGCACCATCCCGGACAGATTCTGCGGTTAGTTGTGAAGCCGTTCCTTCCATTTCACACCGCGATGACGGTCGTCAGTCATCATCATCATCATCAGCCCATACTTGTCCACTGCTGGACATAGGCCTCTCCAATTGCACGCCACTGTGATCTGTTTTCGGCTTCTCGCATCCAGCTTCTGCCAGCCATCTTGCGTATGTCATCAGTCCACCTTGCCTGAGGGCGTCCTACACTCCGTTTGCCGAGACGCGGTCTCCACTCGAGAACTCGTTTTCCCCAACGGTCATCGGTTCTACGGCTAATATGGCCGGCCCAGGGCAACGCACCGATTATGTGCGAGTTGACTGGGGAATATACCAGGACGTTTATTTGACAGATAGATTCATGGAAATATTTTTTACCGGATACCGTGAATATGGTTATATTGTAATGTACGCTCGAGTAGTAAGAAAGTAAAATATAAAATCATATTTTTTCCAGGTACTCTCGTGATGAACCACCTATTCTAGGTGCTCCGCTGCCAGCGGACAGTCCAGACGCTGTGTCTAAGTCGTGTCTCCGCTGCGGCGCCCGCGTAATTTGTGAACTGCAACTCCTGCCGGCTTTCGCGGATACACTCCGACTATTACCTAGCAACGCGACCCTCTCCCACTTACACTTCCTCTCCGTGCTAGTGTTCACTTGCTCGCAGAGCTGCTGGCAGCCGGGCGACGCGGCTGTCAAGGAAGTGGTCGTTTTTCAGCCGGAAATTTAAACATATAAACAGCAATCAATTAATCAATCATTAGATATTTGACGTATATGTCAACTTACATCAGTTTCTATAGTTCATTAACTTTTGGAATATACATGACAGTCAGTTATTTTGTAGTTCTATTTTAACTGATTTAATAAATCACCAGAATAGTGTAGAAGTACGAAATAACAGAATATATTATTATATACATATATTCGAAATGCTAATGAACTGTGCATTTCTTGCGTACATATACACACTTGAAACCTAAAATAACAGTGCAGCAGCTGCGCTTTTATTAATACTGCGGTATATTGTAATAATCGGTCTGGCAAAAAAAAAATAAGACTAATGAAAGAGATGCAAGTAGGTATTCTAGTTATTCTTTAACTACGTTGGTTATTAAGACATCTTTCAAGTTATGCCTTTGTCAATAGTGTTATTAACTAAGGCTTGACGACTAGAATAGATAAACGTGCTAGAAATACGGGAAATACAAACCGATGGAAAATGTATATATAATACATTGCTGATTCCAATGCTCCGACCGCAGTAAGAATGTGTTTGATACGTAACGGTTGAATTAACTTTGAATTTACGATTAAAATTTTTATTTTTTTGTTTCATGAATGTAAAAATAGCGTGAAAACTGCTTACTTATTACGATAATTAACAATCTAAACACGCAAGTCCGTTGTCCACTTCGCGCTGTCGCTGGTGTCTCTTTGCATCAGTCCGTTGCCACGGATCACATCGTTTACCACATCGGGACAACGTTTCTTCAGCCTTAATCTTCTGGCTGGTCATGTTTAGTTAGACACGTTACCCACGTAAACATCCAGTTTACCAAGAACGTGACCGAACTACGCAGGCGGCTCTTTAGTCCGCAATTTCACAACTATATTAAAGCTAGTAGTTACGTGGTAGTATCTACATCAATACCATCATATGGGCAAAAAATCCCTACAAATCTGCCGTAGCAATTTTGGCTTCAGCTTCATGTCTGTTATTACTCGTATTAATACATAGTACATATTTTTCACAGCCGTTAACAAAAAAAAACTTTGCTATAAAATGTGTAAGCGCTAAGCATTCTTAGTTTAAAGCCACTACGGGGATAAAAGCATCTTTAAATTAACTGAATTTTTGTTTTAAAAATAGCTCCGTAGACATGTTTGCCCCAGTTGACTTCATAGGTGCTTATGATTTACAGTTTACTGTTTTGCTGTAATTAATACCTACGTACAGTCAGGGAATGTAGGACTGCAACACATCGGAAGATTTTTTTAAATTACTGTAGTCAAGGTCAATATTCTCATATATCCAGCCAGTACGAAGCTCCAGCATTCCTTGACTGTAACGACCCAAAGATATCAATATACTTAGAGAGTATCGCAATGTAGATATAAGTTTTAACGTTAAGCTGCATTTGAAGGGAGCTTAAAATAACCAAAATGAAAATATGTTTCACTGTAGTCACTAACTTAAAGCACATAGAAATTCGCCGTAGTATTGTTAAAAAAAGCAATTATTAATATTATGTCTACGTGATGATTACCTATAATTAGCACAGACAGTAGAACTCAAAGAAAAGAATCCAGTTTTATCCTATTTATTAAAAGTAAATATTAGTCATATTCAATAGGTAGGATAGACCTTAATGAAAGTGGAATGACTCTTCCATTTTCCTTAACTACTAAACATTTACTTCAACTATCAAGTTGTGCTGTATGAAGAAGGGATTGGGTAAGTTATTAGATTAAATCGATTCCGCCCGGGACACTGATCGTGGGCTCGATTTTGGCTTCCAAGATTTGGTATGCAACATAGGTGTTTTATTTACCTATTGCATGCATTTGAAGATAAATAGGAAAGGCTAAGGCTCAAGTTATACTGTCAAATAAGACTTGGCCTAAATCGTGTCCAATCTCGTGGTAGCAAGTGGAAAGTAGGTACGTATAAAGCCTGTTTTATCGATCGAAAAAAATATGGTTGGTATTTCAGAGATACTTATTTGTCGTATGAAACTGTACAGGAGTCCAAGATTTGTGTGTGTTGACCGACACTTTCTTCCTAGTTCTCGTACTATCTTACATTTTAAAGTACTTAGTCTAGTCCGTTCGCATTTTGTGATAATTTATAGCGTGTAAGTTAATTTAACTCTTAAGATTATTTTAATATCTTCCTGTGAGATGTGTGAAAAGAATGCATTGAAAGATACATTGATAAATAAATGGTGTTAATACCAAATCGTTAGAACTAAAAATTGTCGAGCACAGATGTCGTATATTTGTAGAGTTTGTGCTATCGGTCCAATACAGTTGGAATGTTACGTGGTATTGTAAGACTGTTACTCTCATTATTAGTTAGTCTAATCTGGGTTGTGCGATGAAACAAGACCTGGTGTTTGTCCACTGAAAAACTAATCATATTGTTCTCGCAAAACATGTTCTTGCTGATTTCGCCGGCGTGCCTCTGACGCGAGATGCGACGTTGGACTGGTCCCTTCGTCACTTTAAAATGGACTTGGATCCTCCAAAAAGATCAAAGACACAAATATCAAAGGATAACTTTATTCAACAGTGTCAAATGGAGCACATAAATGGAGTAATATCAGTGCCTTTGTTTTTGGATAAAACTTTTTGGAGGATCCAAGTCCACCTTAAAGTGTCTTAAGATCCATTATTTGTAATTGATTGGTACGATGGACTCAAGTGGAACAAAAAGTGTAGTAGGATCCATCAATGGAGCCAAGTGGACGAAGGGGGTCTGGTTGCTGCACTAGCCCATAGAGTTCCTTACTCGATAATTCGAGTCCGTGCGACCGAAGTGGCGTCGCGTCGGAGCTTGCCCTTCATCAGTGTAACAACAGATTTATTAAAGTGACACTAAAGGTAACATTAAATCCCTATAACTGTGCTTCAACAACTTCTAGCTCTATAGCGTTATGTATTATCTAGAACCTACTTGGTGTAAAAGGACTGCAGGAATTCATGGTCATAAACAAAACTTTTGGACTTTAATTTTTGTTTACGCCGCAAATCTTGTTTTTGTGTGGCTTTCTGAGCTCTGTAATAATTGTAACGTTTCTACTTTGCTAGCTCGCAGTCTTATTACCCTCAGTAGGAACCTACAGCTAAAACTGATGTGTAAATATTTTTGATGTCGAAATTGAAGAGGCGTTTTGCCTAACTGTGATGATAAGTAGAATTGAGGAGAGGTAGGTAGGTAAAAACTAAGCACCTTCGTGGTAAGGCAAATCATCCTGAAACGGTTATTTACAAATTTCTTAACGGTAAATAAAGTACTGTTTTAGAATTTACAAATTGTGTTTTCTTTTTTGGTGTCACCTACCGATACCTTAGTAGCAAAGCTTTCATTAGGTGCATTAAAGTTCCTAGCCAGTAGAGATGTCATACTATAGATAGAGTTCATCGAATTATCCATAATTCCGTGTATACCTAGTTATGGTGGGCATACATGATCCTTCCTATCGTTCAATCGGCATGACACTGCAGGCTTGATCCAATCTGCAGTTCGTCCATATACACCGATAAATTGTCATGCCAATGCACACACGATCAATTCTAACTGATCCAATCGGTAGCGTTATGGCGATTGTACAGAAGGATTGTGTATGCCTACCATTAGACGGGTTGTCTATGAGAAGTAGTTGATAAAACAGACATTAAAAATACGAATGTTTAAGTTTAAATTACACAAAGATCTCTAATGATCGATATGTCAGTATTAACATTGGGTACTCGAACACCAAGGGTGCCCTCAGCCGCGCTAGACCCTCGCGGACCGTCTCCAGAATGGGGGCAAACAACGCACCCCTAGCTCACGATGTCGTACCACGATACCATATCGGGCGTGAGTCCCGACCCGCGCGTCACGGGCCCCACGCCCTTTCAGTCACCTTTTACGACAGGCACGGGATAACCTCAGTCCTATTCTTATGCCCGGAACTGCTGGGCATAAGAATAGTATTGAGGTGAGTACCTACTTATCGCCGGTCTCGAATCGGCAATTCCCCGATTGCAAGTCCCGGCCTGAAATGAATTATCACGGCGTTTTCGTTTGGACAATCGATCTGGATAAATGCAAAGCAGAAATAGAATTTCAGTGTTGTAGCCATGGACAGGAGCCAAAGAATTGTCGTGCTAGGAACACTTCCTTTTGTAAGTGTGAGTGCGTATCAATATTTGTTTAAGGCACCTTAAGTTTTGGCAGATTAACTATGGACATATTGATAAAACTGCAAGTACAGAAAAGGTCTGCCAGAGCGTATCACTGGCTCGTACCACTGGTACGCTCTGGCTCTGTCAGTCTGGGGTCTGGGTAATATACTCTATGGTCTGCGAGTCCGAGCCGGCAACAGTTTGAAATTGGTCCGAAAGTTCTAGTTAAATTACGGTTCATTGCATGCAATATTAAGCAAAATTGTGGTTTTTGACACTCTGTTCTACATTCTACATGTTTTAAAATTATAGTATTTTAAAATAAGTACCTGGATTTGTAATTATATTTCATCGATTTCTTTTCATCTTAAATATTATTATAATTTAGAACATAATATTGGAATTTATGATTTTAAGACAAATAATGTGGCTTCGTAAATTGAATCGTGTGGTTATCAATGTTGACATTACAATAATATGTACTGCACTGGTAGAAAAACTAATGATTTAGGAACTGTACTTATTTTAAATAAACATGTGCGTTTGCTTTAGTTAGTAATATATAAACAAATTACTATGTCAAATTAATATGAGGAAATTGCGATAACATGTATATTGCCTCTATATTTATGAATATAGGCAGTAATCAGCGGGAATTTTTTTTGATTCGCATAACATACAATAAAAAATTATAAACTGGCAACTCTTGAAAAGCCGCAGCAGATTGTCGTTTGCAAAGCGAGCTCATGTCTGATTGTCTGTGTAAATGTGGTTTTGTGAAATTCATTAAATTCTTCTCGAATTGAATCATTAGAATTCACGAAAGAAAGTTGTTGAGTTGAATAATATATACTTCAAGGTATAATATACAATGGCACTGGCACCAGAAGTTTTATGGGCCCAGCGAAAAGAAGACGTATTCCTCACATTCAGTGTGGAGACGAAAGACCCGCAGATAAAAATTGAAAAAGAGTCGGTCTATTTTAAAGGTACCGGAGCTCCAGAGAATAAACCTTACGAGGTAACAATTAACTTGTTCGATAATGTAGTGCCAGAAAATAGTGCTTTTGTAAATAAAGGTCGGTGCATAGAAATGGTTCTACGTAAAGAAAAGAAGGATGCACCCTACTGGACCTCCCTAACCAAAGATAAAAAGAAGCCGCATTATTTGAAAATAGACTTCAACAAATGGCAAGACGAAGATGACGACGATGAAGACGGTGGCGGAGCTGGGATGGACATTGGAGATTTGTTAGGCGGTTTTGGTGATAAAGGAGACCGACCAAACTACAAACCTTCCTTCGATGACCTGGAGAGTGACTCGGACGATGAAAATCTACCAGACCTGGAATAAGTGCTTTGTACCTATGTAGACTTACACAACCATACATTATGTGTATGTTAAGATTTTTACAGTTATAATAAAATGTACTTTTAAAAACCTATTTAACATTTACTGTTACTTTCTCATGTATCATCTAAACTCATTATTTACTACCTGTCTGAAGTCAATATTAAGCTGCCCTGAATTAAACTTGCAAATGAAATGGTTTGTTAAATATGTGGCAGACCACATGGGCTAGCGTTTTTGGGAATTAAAAGGGGTTAAATCTCATTTGATCTATAAATTATGTTATTAAAAAAGTTTAAAAATGTATTGTTCTATTTAAAAGGATAATAATTAGTCAATTCATCCTTTTTAGACATTCTGAAGAGCAATTAGCAACTTCTGTAGTGCAAATGGGACCCACCCGTTGCAAGTATTGGCGCAACATCTTAATTAGGTAATGTGTGACCATTTTTGTAAGAGTTTATTTTAAACCACCTTTTTTGCCTGGGTTTTCAAGAATTATCAGCAATAAACCAACCACCAACATTCTTAATTTGTTGTCTTTTTGTTTAATTCAAGGGGATTTCACCGGGTGGGGTCAACCACCAACAATCCCCTGAACCAGGACCTCAGCCATCAATGGCTCCTCTTATTTTATTTTATTTTAAAAGGACATGCACATTACATAGCAAAAAAAATATGGTTACTAGTACTTAACTCATATAAATTCCTAAGTAAGGACAAAAGTAATTGCAGGATGGAGCCCTTAACTCTCAGTAGATCCATAATGTATCTAGTGAGACATATTTACAGATCTAGTTAATAAATCTTTATATAAGTAGGTACAATTTAATACTTGAATGCCGACTTGCCTCAAGATGACTACTTATTAAAAGTGTAGTACGACTTGTCCCGCTATGACAAAATGTTTGAAGTTACTTACAGGAGATCACTGAATGCCGACTATTGCCAACAATCGCTAAAAGCCTATACTTTATTTGTGTTCAATGTCAAATTGTTGTATGACAACTTTTCTATTTTTTAAAGGTATAATAATAAATTAAAAAGTTGGCATTCAGTGATGTCCGCTAAGTAACTTAAAATTTTGCCATAGCGGCACAAGTTGCACGAAATTTTTAATAAGTAGTAATTTTGGGTAAAGTCTGCATTGAGGTACTAAATCAACTTCCTCCTTATTTTATAGATGAGAAAAATACTGTTAAAATAATTATTTTTAGAGGTCACGATAAAACATTATTGAAGAAGGTTAAATAGCAAAATAATTCTTAGTAGATTGATGTAGTGTCTTTTTAGTTCAATTAAAAACTTATATTTTTTTCATAAGGTTTCTTATATTAAATTTCCTTCAGATTTAATTATTTTAACAGTCTTTCTCGTTTATAAAAGAAGGAGGTACTACCTATATAAAGATTTATTAACTAGATCCTTAAATACTTCTCAGAAGATCCATAAAGTAAAACAATGGATCTACAGAGAAAGATATATCTCACTAGATATATTATGGATCTGGGCAACGGATCTAGTGAGAGTAAAGGGTTGGAGCACACTACCTGTGATTACGACCAACCTTCAATCAACCTACATTCTGTCTGGGTAGAATGTAATATCGGGAGCAATGAGACACGTGTTGTTGGTTCGACTGATGGTTTATTAGTCTTTAAATATGTGCAGTCACATATATAATGAGGAAGGTGCGCTGCACACTACACCTTCCCCCTTTTTTTCATTTTTTTTTTAATATAGGTAAGTAACCATAACTACCAACTAGCACAAACTTAAATAATTTAATAATTCTGTGCCTGAGAGGCATAACAGTCTTAAGTCCCAAAATGCTGTTTTACAGGAGAGCCCGTTTTGTGCAAAAAAAACAAGTGGTTCATATTTGAGCTACTGTTGTAGATTCTTAGAAAATCAGCTGCTTGCGTCATTATTTGAACCACTTGTTTTTTTTGCACAAAACGGGCTCTCCTGTAAAACAGCATTTTGGGACTTAGACTGTTATGCCTCTCAGGTACAGAATTATTTCTCCTCTGTAGACGATCGGTTGGAAATGTGAAATGCAATAAAGAATTGAGTATTGAGTATTGAAATCAAATTTAATTAATGGATAAAATATGAGGACAATTTTTTTTTATTGTAAACCATTGGTTTAACTGCACGTTTTTTTTTACAACGTTCTTTCATTCTTTCATTAATCATAGCCTTCTGATAGCCTAAGATCTCAATTACATTACTTTTTTCTGCCTTATAATAGCTTTCACAATCATTATCACAAATTATCATATATTTCTATTCCCCATTGTACATTCCTCTTATTATATTCACATCTCAAACATCATATACCTAAACACGAAAGTCTGAATAGGTACACTATTTTCATTAAGTACTTCTATTCTTTGGTGGGGCGGTCGGTCTTCATCATTTATACTTATTATTATATTGATTTGCAGGGTACACGTTTTATATTAAGTCGACTCATATTATTATTTATATTTTTTTTGTGCACTTCATTTAGTTAACACCTTATACAGGATTGCAACATTTAAGACAATTATTTTCTCCAACTTCTTCACAGAGGAAAACTCGTTCGCAGCATGATCAGACAGAAGGATGTGTCCCTTTGTGTGTACCTCCGTGAAACATACATCATAATAACTATCAATTCCTGCTGAGGCACACTGCTACCAATTTGTAAGTCTCTGGTTAGCAAATAAATATCCATGACTTATGGCCAATCGTCACAGTATTTCAACTAATCAAAGTCTTTTCATTCCATTATTTCTGTCCAACAATGCAAAATTTACCAACTATCTCACTTCCGATTCCCTATCTCCGATTCAATAGAATTACAATTTCACTATCTGTCCTGTCCTAATGTAATAAACATATACTTGATTGAATTACAAAGAAATCAAAGAGTTCTTAATACAATTTTCCTAATATTACGAAAAAAAATTGCTCTTCTTTGTAATATCTTCTCACATTTCATGCATCTACATAATAAAACCATTTTCAAATATCTTTCACACATATCTATATAATAAGTGTTAATAACAATATCTATGTCGGTACGTTACTCACTCATTCCTTTGTCTCATGTTGACGTGCAAAGTATAAGATGGTTTCAATTTCACAATTGGAATATGATTACAACAATTCAAATCAGTGTCCATAAAACAAATTATCAGTAAATAATCCAATACAATGTTGTCCAAATAAGTTTCGCAAAGTGCAGCACATACCTAAACTGCAATTTGAAGGTCTATTCACGTTACAAAGTTGATCTAGAAAACAATATTATGTTAAGGTAATTCTCGTTACTATATTTTATTTAATTTCGAAAAGTTTTTTTAAGTAAATTAATGTGGTAATAACAAGCGCTCAGTGAAATTAACATTAACGATAATATCTGTTCCATTACTTTAAACATTTCAAATGCCTTTGTTAAAATACATAATAGGTAAATTACTGACCTATCGTCAACAAACGGAGTATCGCAATACAAAATTTTACTTATTATAAAAAATAAATGGGTATAAAATAATAATGTGTTTTTCACATACGGCAACAATAATAACAGCAGTATAATCTGAAGATAGTTTAGCTCTATCCAGAAACATAGTTAATATGAACATGTCTGTCTGTGCCTCCCGTTTGGTTCTCCAATTTGGTGACAAAACAAAAATAGTTAACGTAAATTAAAATAATAACCGGATAATACACAATAATGTACGCATAGTAGCTACTTTTATTCAAACAGTATCTGGGCAGTCCTGACTCCAAATAAAACATCGACTGACTCATTCATCTACTAACATTCTATCGGAATTCACAAATAAAATTGTATAGATACATCCTCGTAAAGTGAAATAAAATGTGAAGTTTGTTACTGATATACTGACAGAAAAAAAAATACTCTTCACGCCTTTAATCCCAAAGAGGGGTAGGCAGAGGCACTTGCTAAAGCAAGTGCCCACGGTTCACCAAGCGTATTTAACCCGACGTGACAGGGGGTGAGCCCATCGCCGTTATAGGGTTCACACACCTTGTGGTGTGCGGGTTTCATCACGATGTTGTCCTTTACCGTACGAGCGTGGCGTTGCGTACATAGGCTCTGAAAAAGAGTCCCATTGGTACACGTCCAGTAGCAGGACTCGAACCCGGGACCTCCCGGTTACAAGTCAAGTGTCCGACCAACTGGACCACAGACGCTCTGACAGAAGCATTAAGTAAATACAAAAAAAAATTTAAATTTAAAATGTATTTGGAAAAACAGGAATAGTTTTGTACTTTTTGCACATTCATTAGGTTACATTTAGTTTTTTATCTTTTAAGGTATTTATTTTTACTTTTAATTCTTTAAAAAAAATTTGATTGAATACAATATGATTATGACATATGTCCAAATAATCTAGGTTTACATTAATAGACTACGCTAAAGGTTTTTATCATAAATTTTACTAAAATATTCAATCGATTTCTTAAACATCATGTACTTACATATAATTAATATGATTTATGTTCTGCACAGGCCTTCTTGTTCTTCAAAATCTCGATCCGGTATCGATCTTCTCTGCTTTGAAGTAGTCTCCGCTTATTTTTCTCAAAGGTGATTGATTTTTTTTTTGCGTTATCAATACCAACAGAAAATTGCTACGTAAATATTCAGTTCTTCAATTTGTCCTGTCAGCATGTTATTTAAACAAAAGTTGTTTTCGTTCGGGTTAGCTCTGCTATGCTGTCCATATTTTCATTGAAATTCTTCTTATACTATCTTAATATTCACTTAAAATTATAACACAAAGCTTGTCACGAAGTTTTCTTTTTTTTATTTTTATTTACCACTTAAATTAATTATTTCGCGGCTCTACCATATATCGAGCACAGGCCCGCCAGCAGGCGCCGCCGCGTGGCTGGCCCACTGGCAGGGGCGCCATGTGATATCGGGAGCAATGAGACACGTGTTGTTGGTTCGACTGATGGTTTATTAGTCTTTAAATATGTGCAGTCACAAAGTATATATGAGGAAGGTGCGCTGCACACTACAAGAAACCTAAATGTAGTCTAGTCTAATCCCCATTTTTCAGGTATGCTGTATGCAGGTTGAAAGTATTATTTGCGGTTTTGGGTCAAACGAAACTAGCGCCAATACGTTATGCATTTCCTTCCCCATCGCTTCGTGTAGGTTCGCAAAAATGTTTTTCATCTTCTCTCATAAGGAAACATCCGATTTAAGTTGTAAATAAAAAGCTGTGTTGTGTCCTAAACGTCAGTTTTGTATGGCTAGTCTCTATTGCTATTAGCTGCCCATAATTACTTAAATAAGTGATACACAGAAATTTTTAATAACCCACACATTTTTATTTCTTTTCAGACAAATTAATTGCTACACTATACAAATGAAATTGTTGCCCGTGCCTTCTTAAATTTAAAGTAACAGTCATGCAATAAATTAGTCTGTTCAAACTTTCACATTTCAACATATAAGCACTGCCCTGTCCTGGGGCAAATATTGGAGCACCGTAACTCTGGCAGTCGAACATATAGTAGGAGCCGTCGCGTTTGCCAAACGCCAGATTTTTTTTGGGACTGATCAACACTCCGACGTTGCTCTTCTCGAAAAAGTAGCTCATGGATTTACTCAAATTGAACCTATCCGGATATATGTTGTACACGAAGCCAAATATAATCTTTTCAAACTTGACGGTAAACGCATAGGGGTACATGTCGTCAAACTTTGTCTCCAACGTTTCCGGTGTCAACTCTACGTTCTTCTGGCTGCCGATTTTAAGCAGACACTTGGAGAAGTAGCGATCGCCAGCGTCCACGATGCCGTCCAGCATGCTGGGCGTCCAGGCGCTGAGCGGCGCGGCCTGCGCCATGGCGAGCGCGCACACGCTCACGCACAGGTACTGCTGGCCGCGGTTGCTCTCCGGGAAGCGGCGGTCCAGCGGGTGCACGGCGCCCCACAGCGAGTACAAGTCCCCGGGGAACTCTATGTCCCAGTCCTTCCACACGCTCTTGGGCGTCTTCCGGTCGAAGCCGAGGTCGTTGGTGGGCAGCATGCGGCTCCACGGCACGTACTCGATGTTGAGCCAGTACATCTTCTCGTCGACGGCGGGGCGCTCGCGTCGCAGCCGCATGTAGGGCGCGTTGGGGTTCTCGTCGGGCCGGAACAGCGGGCTCAGCCGGTAGTACATGGCGGAGTGCCGCGGCGCGTTCTTCACTGACGTCAATTCGAACGTATAGAATTCAGGATTGTTCGCCTCCGAACCCACGGTCTTTTTGATCCTGTTGATTACCGCGTCGATCGAGGGATAGAGCGTCCAGCTGGCTACTCCGGTCGAGCCTTTCTTCGCGCCTTTGTGGAGCGAAGAGTCAGACCTCTCGATATTCTCGCCGCCGGGCGGAGGCTGGTCCAACTTAGTTACGGACTCGCCCTTGGGCACCGGCTCGTTCGGCGACTCATAAGGGTCAAACAAGTGATAGTACCCGTCCACCTGGCACAGGACCAGCGAGCAAGACGGAAACCTGATAATGACGAATCTAAGTCTTCGCAAAACTGCCTTAACGTACTGTTCGATAGTTTTTTCAGTATTTTCATTTACTACGAGCAACTTCTTAATATTAACATTTATAAACTTTCCGTCTAAAATTAGATTTTTTATGACCCTCCTCTCACAGACGTTCAGATTTGTCGCTTTATCGTGTATTTCGAGGCCCTTCTCGATGCAAGTGTCAACCTTGACGTGGTCCCAGGTGCGGATAGGGTGCATGGTGGCCATTAGCATGGCTATCAGGCTGACGAAGTGGCACGCCTTCACGTCTTTGGAGAGCTTTCTGTCCTTGAGTGCGGTGGTGCCCTCTATCTTGTAGTAGCCCTGCGTCTGCTGGTAGCCGATGAGTGCGTGGCTGCGGCGCGGGTCGAGGTCTATGGCGGTCTTGGACTTGTCCTTGACGATGCTGGGCCGGGATTTCTTGCCCTTGGGCTCCATTTTCTCGTAGTCGTAGTCGTCCGGCATTTTGAGCCGCGGCTCCCGCAGTAATCGCCGTACCACTATCTTGCTCAGAATGAACTGCTGGTCGTCCTTCTGCCCGTCTTTGTTGTACAGAATTCTTGGGACAAAATGAAAAATATGTTATAGAACTGATTATGTTACACCTTCCTACTTATTCTGGACACTTACTGACTTATTCTTCTTTACTAAAAAAAGACTGTATACCACATTATAAAATATTGCTGACAATTATATTCTAAAATCGAATGAACTGTTCATACCTAGTGACCAAATCATGGTGATTCTTAAAACGCATCAGACAGGCGTTTCCTTTTTTCACGTCCCTCAATCCCATAGCGTTGCACGGGCTCGCGTCGTACAAATAGTAGAGGCCGTTTTTCTTGAAAATTGCGCAGCTGTAGTTGCAAGTGGTGAGCATGCCCCGATCGTACTGCGTCAGAAACTTTTGTGAGAGGATCTCCTCGAGACGCCACGTTGGTCCTTCCGTAACCACGTCTATGTGAGCCTGGTATGCCTGAAAATAAAAAATGTATCAAGAAAACGGTTTTAAATAACCTTAGTAACTATCACGGCACAATACAACATGACTTTGAAGTAAATTCAAAGTCTGGTCGTGGGTGGAAATGATAAGTGATCACACTCGATTATTTCTAAATTACGCAAAACGTCGAAAAGCTACTTACTGATCCTGAAATGCTTTAGGAGCTCTATCTAACGGTGTCAATAATATGTTACAGAATAAACTAGATTTATTTTAGTTTTTTTTTACATATTTTCACCTTTTATTAAACACACAACTCAACTGTTTTTTTTTTAAGTTTTGTACTGTGGTTATTATTTTGTTGAGAACAATTTCGAAAATCTATTACCTGATGTCCAATGCCAATTTTCGGTATGACATGAACGGGCGCCAGCTGGAACCTATCTTGCTTCTCCGCATACAACTTCTTCCCGGTGTCAGCCACGAATGACACTATTGGCGGGCCCCAAGTGTTGATCATGTACTTGAATGACGTCACTACCGCCATTATCGCGGCGAAGGGAAGGATGTCCGCTGCGTTGGCGTCTGTGATGCCTCCACTGCCTTTTATGATCTGTGTACCGTCCGGAAGAGTTTTGAAATTGGAAGGTTTATTCAATTCTTCTTCTGGCGATAGATTTTCATCGACCTCGTGCAATGGTTCAGTGAGTTTCTTCCTTAGCTGACGCAGTTTGAAGCGTCTCTTGGCGTCGGCCGCAAGTAGTATTTTACGGCTGACGTTGACTGGCTCCAGAGTTTCAATCTCGTCTTCCTTCATTGGGGGCGGGGGCTCGAACGAGTCTGAATAGGTTGCGAGCTGCAACAATACAAAGTATTTCAAACAAAAAGTTACGAATAAAGCGGACGATGGATTATACATAATTAGCAATGAAAGTGAGGTCTTATTAATCCGATTAGAAGTGTTTTGTTTTAAACCCTGTAGAGAAAAACGTTGTTTATTATTACCTCTGGCTCTGGCTGGGGCGAGGGCGGCGGCGGCGGCAGCGGCGGCGGGAGCTCCTCAGCTTTCCTTCTCGCTTCTTCTTCCGCTCTCTTCCGTTCCTCCTCTTCTCTCTTGCGTCTCTCAAGCTCCTCCTCGTCCTCTACTTCCTCTTCTTCAGCACCCTCGGGGGGCTGTGGTAGAGTAATAATAAATATATTGACAAATATTTATTTCCATAGTAAATTAGGTGAGTATGAAATTTAATTTCAAAATATATTGATGTCAAAACCAAGGCCTGAAACAATAATCAGTACTCAAATGTCGTTAAGAATAGTTTTCTGTTAACGCATTCAGGATTAAAGCGAGAGAAACGCTACTTGAGCAGAGATCCATACTTGAGGGTAGTTTTATAATACGGGTCCCAATAGTTCATCAGAATTTAATCCGGGACTAAAATGGGGTGTAACATTATTAACAATGCAAAATATGCATGTACCTATTATACAGAGGCATTTGCTTTAGCAAGTGCTTTGCCTTTTAATCCCGTGAAGTGTATTTTTTTTACCTATTATAAATCTTCCTCAAGAACAACTCTGTCTATAAAAAAAACCGCATCAAATTCTGTTAGGTACTTAGTGTTGAAGATCGAATCCGCTCACAAAATGTAACTCTTTTCCTCCCCTTCCCCGTGAGATGTTAGGTACACATGTTTGCGTTCGGCAAGGCGCGGAATTTGAAATATTTTTCAAATACTTATTGTCATCCGATTCGCCTCGGTCTACCCTATATAGGGACAATGCGAGGCGACTTTGATTTGTGAGTACATTATTGATTATAGATTTTTTTCACCGGTAATTCAGGCGGAGTGGGCGGAGGTGTGGGCTCTCTCTCGGGATCCGGTTCCGGAATCTCGTCGCTCTTGTCCCGCGGCTTGGGCCACGGCGGTACTACTTGCGTCACCGACACTGTCGGCGAGTCCAGGTTCGCTACGAGAAGAAAGCAGAAATCATCAAACTCAAAAGTCATCATATTATACGGGATACAAGTGTCCAGAAACATGTGAACGGGGTGTTTGGCTTGCGTGAGTTCGCAAATGTCATGCAAACTTATAATAATAAAAATAATATGGAAGTTTACGGCAAGAGCTTGATTCAGTTTGCAAACGATCGGTCCTACTTCTCACGGACTATACAGGGTGGGGCCCACAACACGGGCCGAAAATCCAAACATAAGCATTTAAGATTGTCAGCAATCACGTAGAAGTGGTCCAAAGTTTTCATAATGATTACTTAAAAAATGCATCACCCCTAACACCATTGATCCTACCAGCAATGGAGAGCGAGCATTTAGTAACTGCTCATTTCACTGACAGTTACTGACAAAAACTTTTCTGACAGACAACATAGCGTAATGTTGTTATGCCCCCGTACCACGACACATAACGATTCCTAAGCGATAACTTGCGATAGTAGTGTATTATGATTAGTTCATTGATTATAGTTACTAACTACACCCAGTTTTCAAAACCACAGAGTTTTTACTATTAGGACAACGTGTACTTCTGTTATTTATAATTAACTAGGTATAACTTCCCAAAGAGTGATGAACAAAAAATACAATAATATTTATTAACAAATGAAGTAACAATATATAGAAAATCACATTAAAAACAATCTTATAAATAATTAATAAATATTATAGAGATATATGCCGTTTACACATAAGATTTTAAATATTAAAATTACCTACATACTTAAATGCTCGGCGTTTCTCTGAAAGATCGAATCAGAAATTTTTTTTTTTTTTAATCACTATGAACAAGTATAT
>SJJU01002621.1:0-36275 GCA_012932125.1 Conopomorpha cramerella | reverse complement strand
GAATCGAACCCACGACCCTACGGAGAAGAGGCAGACATGCTGTCCACTACACCAAGGTGTATTTCGTAAAGACAAGTTATCTATACATAGGTGTCAATCCTTGGGGATTACTGCCTACCTTGTCGTAAAAGCCAGTGCACGCCACTGTCTCGCAGTACGCTGTTCTTGACTGTACCTACAAGTAATGAGATGATATTTTTTCTGGTAACCCAAATCCCAATGGAGATTGTGCACCATACACCGTGACCCACATACGCGGCAACGGGCGGACGTTAGGATACGATATGTAAACAATTGTCCGAACGAGTTTATCTAAAAGAATTTTTCAGATTAACGACTCCGCGACCTGTCATAAAGCTGGTATAATTATTATTATTACACGCCGTGATTCGAAATATTATGTAGCCGCCGCCGCGCCGACTTGGATTATCATTTTGAGGTTAAACATTGTTATAATTAAGTATTTGTTTAAGAAAAGGAACAATAACCGCGATATCGGTTTAAACTATAAGGTGAAATTGTGATTAGTGCAATTGTATAATATGTATAATGTACCTGTTGATATGATTTTGTTGTTTTATAGATAATACCTATAGAATGAACAGAAAAATAATAAATGTTATTTGTATTGCTTGAAGTGCATTTGTCTCTTTTTGACACTCGCCAATAGTATAGTGAACCGAATTTCCATGATGCCCATTTGAGGGTCCGACAGTGACTAGTCCGCAAAGCACGGGACGTCACATTGGAACTAGTCGAAATGGGGGATACATGTCGATGTGGTTCACTAGTCAATTTTCTACTCTCGACAAAGGATACCGGAGTGATTTTGACATTTGACGGACCCCGTTCAAATTTTGTACCAACCCCAACGACATTATCCGCAGTTTATGCCTTTTGTGGGAAATTCGCAAATATAAGCAATATTATTCTAAACTTTTATTAAAACCCATTCAGTTGTCTTTCCGTGACAGAGGTAACAGTCATCCAAACATCGATCCTAATTTTCACGTTTGTAGTAAGTACGAAATAAGTCATTTAAATACTAAAGCGGGATAGTCAGTGACACTTTCTAAGCAAACAAAAGTCCGACTGTAATTTCAGAATCGTAGACGAAAATTATTTAATCTAGTCATGGCAAAACTTTCCATAGTGAAACAGAAAAAATATTCCAAAGTATAATTTAATTTTGTAGTTACAAAGTTTTGCCAATATATAAGGTCGTTCATGGGCCTTGGTCCATTTAACTGATAGTAAACAACAAAATAATATGACTGTATTATGTATGTTATGTACATACATACATATGTCTATGTAAAAAAGTGAAATAATTCATTGTATGGGTAAGTAATATGCTGTCGTCTGTTTCATCATTTCAATACCGTAATATAAGAAGATAATAGCAGATCATTGGGTATATACATTTATATTCATAAGATGACAATTTTTCAGTAGTGTTTCCACCCAAATATTTTCAGACCTTCAAGGGTCGAAAATCATACATAATATTTCAGACAAATGTCAATTGTTATACTTGTTCATCATACTACCAATCCGTTTTGTCAAGATGGTTATTTTGAAACGGCCCATAAACCAGTTATTTAATCAAAATATTCTGCAATTATGCCGTTTCTCTGCGTTCGGGATAATGTACAAGGAATATTTAGACACGACACGAGTTTTTTACCTTGCTCGTCTTTCTATTCTATTTACTTTTAAAATAGTGAAAATATTCATACCTACGTAAAGGTTTTTGTTAGTAAAAAAGATAGACGCTAAATACTTTTAATTACTTTATTATTAACTCGTAACTGAAACGTAATTCGTTGTGCTGCGTGTAAGGTGAGTCCTATATCCAACAGTAAACGTAATTTGGTTGACGTGACGGTGAATAGAAAAATTTAACTATCTCAAATTAGTAACGAAATTGTAATAATTGACGCTACTTGAACTCATATTAAATTACAGAATGCATCTTCACGTAACATTCGTGTCGACCACTTAACATATTAGTTTTGGAATTAGAGTGTGGTCTTCGGATCCTTGCCGCCGAAATGTCAATGGACACCTGCTCCAAATACTTTGTATAATTGACCAACAATAATCATTCAATTTAGATTTGTTTAGTCCCCACAATATGATTATGTTTATTGATCAGATATTTCGTAATCTAAATATTCAATGAGCCGTCATAATGTAACAAATTGTCAAACGACAAAGAGGGGGTGGAAAAAAAGCAATTGTTTTATGTGTATATTTTTCATCGTTTTAGTGCCTTATTACACAAATTGATTTTAATTTTTAAATGGGTACACATAGTAAAACTTATTATGTGCATATTATTGCCGACGCTATTTTTTAATTTTAGAGCCGACTATGTCTGTAAAGTTTTTAGCTCTACGAGTTTATGCGGGACACAATCAGGGGGTGTGATTCCGGGGACCTTTGTGTAAAACATGATTGCTTTATCAAATGAGAACCGCCCTCCCGCAGATTGTCTGCCTCACACTCCCATGTCCGCGCCCAGCTCGGACATTAGCGCGTAAGATTAGGATAAAACAAAATATTTTGCTACTTAATTAGAATTAGTAATCACATTCAATATAGTTGTCTCAGCGTTTGGTGTAGTGTATTACCATAATGCAATTTACGTCGTTCATTCATCAGTTCATTCATCATTGTTATTATATTTTTAGATTTTTTCATTTTATTTCTTAACCTAGCTTTCCGCCCGTGGCTTCGCCTGCGTGGACTTCGGTTGTATTGCGAAAACGAATATTTTTGTTTTCCCTCGGATATCCATTTTTTCCGGGTTAAAAAGTACCCTATTATTTAAACCGGACTTCTAACTATACGTCTGCAAAATTTCAAAGCAATCGGTTCAGCAGTTACTGCGTGAAAGCGGTACAAACAAACTCACTTTCCGGTCTATAATATTAGTAAGATTTCTGTCATTTTAATTTATGTTTTTGGTTTACACCAACGGTGGTGTTGGTGGTTGTTAGTTAACCTCTCTCTCTCTCTCCGTGTCATAAAGATGATGATGATCCAACATTTAACTATTCAATTTGGCAACATTATTTATACATATGTCTTCACCTTAGGTTGAGCTCAATATGCTAAGTAAAAGACATAGGTAGAGGTTAGACTCTAACCCACAACACGACGCATAACTATGACGTCAGTTAATCAATAAGTTTTATAATATAATAAAAGATATATACATTAATAATTATTCTAGTTGTATGTAGTTTTTCATCAGCCCAAATTTCAATGGCCGCTAGTTCGACTGGCAGCTGACAGACATCTATTGTGTCGGTACATTTAGCAGTAATTATTGCCAACTAGCGGGGGTTTACGGACCGATTGGAATTTTAATCGACGCAATTTGATGCTGAATAAAGATTGATTGATAATACTGCAGGTATTTTTTAAACGGCTCATCTAATTACCGGTCGTATGCAGGTTCGTACGCCCTGGGATAAATGTATCTGATTGCTTTTACGTTGTTAAGTAAAAAAGATAAACTTGAAATATTATACACGTGGTAGGTAATTTATTAGTGAAAAACATAGTTCTCATTATACGCAATACAAAGTTAAAAAAAATATGGACAGCTATTGTGATTGTACAAGAATATACAGGGAAAAGGATCGCAAGAAGAAGCTAAGAGCATTCCCGCCTTTTCCGTTTTTTGTTGATCTTTAGATATCGTTTCTTTAAAAATTTTACTTTAGGTGAATCTGTTTCTTATGTTTTCATGTACTTATTGTTTTTAAAAGCAAGTGTTATTCAATTTTCTCGCAAATAGGTAGATAAAAAAAAATCTCAATATGTTTTAGTTCAAAATAGCTTCTTTTAAAACACAAATTAAGTCAATAGCTAGTGCCTCTGCCTTTGGGATTAAAAGGCGTGAAGTGTAAATTTTTATTATTAAGTCAGTACATAAACAGTTAGGTATAGTTTAGATTTTATTTTTAATTGTTTTAAAAAGATAATATTTGAGATTAGAACAATTTAAGAACAAATAATATATTAAAAAATAGGCGGTAAAGAATACTCGTGCTCGTGCGGTCAGACCACGAAATTAATCTCATGAGGTGACGAGCTGTTCAATATTCATGGTAACACTTCAACTCAGTGCACTGTACCTACAAGCTAGACGACATTGCATGCTTTACAGAACCATTGTTACTTGATCTATAAGCTTATAATAGTTATTGCATTTGGAAGTGATTCTCCTGACACCTAATAGGTACGTACTACTTAGATCCCTTGTGTGTGTATGTGTGGGTAAAGCGAGGATTTTTCAATATGCGCTCCCGTTGAGAATTCTTGACACCGGAGAGCAGTGGCACTTGCCTTTGAGGGCAGAGCCTTTGGGACAGGTGATAGGGAAGCAACAACTTAAAGCCAAGAAGTTTTATCTTCACTTGCTGATTATAAAATTGTCGTCTGCTTGCTTGAGAACAAAAAATTTGAAACATACAAAAATAACGCGTGTCATCCTTAATTTCGTTCTTATTTTATTTTAGGCATGAAGCAATATACCGCAAGTGTGTTTCGTACTTTATCTTCTAATATAGGTGCAGTCGCTGATTCACATTTACACAATAACGTTACTTGAGTGGTGAATATATATTTGTACCTACGTCATTGAGTCAGTCCACTGAAGTCCACTGCAGGACATAGTCCACCACATAACTAGGTGGCGGTCACAGAAGATCAGCAATGGTCGCAGTGATACTGGGCACAACAAGGTCCTGTAGAGCCCCACTATATAATAAAAAAATAGTCCACCACATAGGTGTGCGCAAGGCAAGATCATTGAGTAGACCTCTTTAGTTTATCATTTTCAACACAGTCGAATGGTTCCTGCATAGACTTAATTTCACATGTTTGTGTCTCTGTGTTAGTGTCACATACGAACCAACAATATTTCGAGTGACCCACTACTAAACCGTTAGGCATTTTCTTTGGTAGTGAATTCCTTGAAGTAACTTGAAAGCAATTTTAATAAAGTCATCTAATGCTAAACCGTAATGTTAATGCAAGAGCAATTGAAACCGCTCCTAATACCCTACGAGATGAAAGCACCAGTTAACGGACACTAAAAGTTTGTTACGTAGAACGGTAACCAACGCTTTTTTAAAACATAGTAGAACGATAACCAACCTTTTTTTAAACATTGGTTACCGTTCTACAGAACGTTTTATTATAGGACGCAACAAGACGATATTCTTAAAAATGAGAGCCCTATTTAAACTGTTTATTTTGGTTTACATACATTATAAAATCCTACCTCACGACCTTGGTTTACATACATTATAACAACCTCCCTCACAACCTTACAAATAAATGAAAACAGTTTTACCGAGTATAACTTAAACTATAGATTCGAGCAATTTCCTACGGATCGGTAAACACATTTTTCCTTTATCCACCGCGTAACCTTTTTATCAGTCAGTACGGGGTTTTGTGTTCAATACCGATGTACGACCATTCGCTAAGAAATATTTATGAAAGTTGCTAATTCCAGTAGTGGAAATTACTAACCAAAAATACCTTCGCTTAAAGAAAAAAATCGCATAAGAATATACATAGAATTTTTTGTCACGTCTTTCTTGAAGCGCGTTTGGTGGCACATCGCGAGCTCTCAGCTAGTTCCCGTTCTACCCTCTCATGCTCCGAGGCGTGGCTTCACGAGAGATTACCCCGCGACCTCGTGATACTGTATTTCCATGACACTGCCGTGCTTTCTGCCAGCAATTCTTCATCACATAATAGATAAGATGGCTTTGCGGTACACTCGCGAATTTTTACAGCTTTAAGCATCTCTCATCTCTCCGCGTATCCCGTCTTATTGCTCGCGGTCATGTTTGATTGTCCCGTTGAAATGTCATGATGCATTCCAAAAAAATATATAAACAGCTTTACACAACAAAAACATAAAAAGTTTACCCTGCGGAATTCGCAGTGTTAATTATTTTTCCGTTTCTGTGACAAAAACTTAAAAATGTCAAGAAATAAAACTGTGGTCGCGTTTAAGCAAATTAAAGCAATTAATTTGTGCAAAAGACAGTTTAGCAAACGACAGACAAAGTGCGCTTGTTATAATGTATTAAACAGTCTTTAAGTGCAGTTTAGTATTCTTTGTGATCTCTGCTTGCCCCAAGAGACTACATGCTGTAGCGATTGTCCTTATTAGCCACGCTTGCCTGAGCTCCCCACACTAAGGATACATTCGAGAAAGAGGTTCAGCTAAGCTTGCGTAGAGAACAACAACTAGGTAAATTGTCTTGAACACAATACAGGGCGTTTGCATATTTCATCAATTACAAGCTTTATGGACCCGTCTAATGTTGGATAAATAAAATGTTGTTTATATTTACAATGTAAAACAACAAGATTAGAATAAAACTTCGCGTCGTTGAAGTCTTGTGGTATTGTACCACTAGGTACCCACTTGGTGAATCGAACTTTTTTCCCGATGTTGTTATATTCTAAACGCTATGCAATATATCAATGAACAAAATATCCCTGTCTTCGGTAGTGACAGGTACTGTCGCGGACGCGTCCCCCGACGTTGTTGTTCCCCACAAGTTCGAACGAGGTATGGTGATCCCAGTTATTGTTTGTGAACTATTGTAGCTTGGTTCTATGTTTATTGGTTGTATTGCTAATATTATGACGACGACGGCGCGCGAGGACAGCGAGGAGTGGAAGAGCCAAAAGCTCACGGTAAATCACGCAGGATCCAACAAACCTATTCGCAGAATGATCAACGTTTTGCATTTTGAGATACGGAACAAAGGTCAGCGGGTTTACGATTGGTAATACTACAAGTGCATTGTTGTTTTCAAAATGTATTTGCGCTGGATAAATATTAGCTTTTGTAAATCCTTTAGCACAGTCTTAGGTTTGTACCTATAAAAAGATTCTCGGCCATAATTTATATAAGCGGGTGGGGAAATATTCAGGGTCATAAGGACCGATCTGCCAGTATAGTATAGTAAGGATGTCAATATAGGCCTTCAGTTAAATGTTGCTAGCCCATAGCCTAAATAAATAAACGGTTAGATTTGTCGTGGAAAATAATAAACTTTTCGATGAACTAATAAATAATTGGCTTTAATAGTCTATTTGCTTCCGTAACAGGACAACAGACAGTAAGATATTAAAATGCCAACCCAAAAATAGAAGCTCTGTCATGTAGATTTTATAAACTTTAATATTATGCTAAGACTCAGGGGATTGACGCACCAGCGTGCGGGGGATTATCGGGTTAGATATGTCTAGTGACGTATGGCTTAGGGACGATAATTCCGTGCGCTACCGCTTTGTCCACATTTCAATCATAATGACCAACTGTGGAATGCAACAATATTTCCAAATCCTTGTATGGAATTCAAAAAAGGACTTTGTCGACCGAATATATCAAGGATGTTGATGTTTAAAAGGGTGTATAATACCTACCTATTATTTAGAAGAGAAAAATGTTAAAACGAATTATTAGTAAACAAAAAAGTAAATATCAGGATATAGCTGTGTTTTGTATCCTTCACAACTTGTCAATGTCCCGAACGCTCGAAAGTGAAAGAAACTCTAAGCTCGGTATAACTATTTCTATTCGTCTAGACAATAGGAATAAAGTTGTCAATGATAAAATCAATAATGTAAAAAAAAACAAACAGAAATGTATTCTTTACGAAACGGGCACGTGGTTCTCACAATGTCCTATTTAAAATATATAGTCTATTTTTCATGAAACGATTACGTAAATTGCTTATCATGCAAGGCTTAACTGAAAGAAAAGTCAAAGTTTCTATAAGGCGGTATGCTTGGGGACAATTTAGTAATGAACATTTACGGGCGGTTTGATGGTTACAATAAAGCTCGCGTGGTCCCCTTGACTGTGTAGTGAGTATTGGAAGAAGGGCCAGATATCGTTGTTTGTGTTCACATTGAGCTGTCCCACGCTGAACGGTGGCCGTGCCTGGCGCAGGGCCCGACTCCTCACTTTAATTTATTTGTGGATTCCTTGTCTGCGGCCTATTACCTTAACTGCCTTTCATATAATAGTAAAACTCGAAAATCGGATGAGGCAAGCGACTGTATAGTTAAACTTTACGAATGTTTTGTTTATTTAGCCACTGGCTGTAATCGGCCAATCGCGAAGATGTTTCACTGAATAATTTAAATTGGTACGGTCGGCCAAAAATGTTGTCTACCACCATAAGTTTGAAACTCGTTAATTTTTTATTTGTTACAATATAACAACTGTACCTTATTGATCATAGATCACTTCATTGGCAATGGCAGACCGTCACGACGACGTGGCGACTATAGTTTTAACTAGGTCCCTAGCTATAGGTACGTTTGTACCTACCCTCTTATAACAATAATTGTTACCTAATTACTTAGAGATATGTATTAGGTACGATGTTTTGTACCTGGATAATTTGTTTACAATAAAATTAATAAATGAATTGTCTTTCTTTCTTTCAGTACCAAAGTATATTTCTTGACGCGGGTATAGTAACATTAGTATATCACCCTGAACTTTACTGGTTTTTAATTTATAATATACTTGTAATGAAGAGGTTCCCAAACTTATTTTGTCACCTGCCCACGGTGAATATAAATTGTTGTGGGCAAAATTGGCGAAGATAGATATTACATTTTCTACTTGTTCTCACCGCCCCCCTATAGGCTTGCACCGCCCACGTGGGGGCGTTATCGCCCACTTTGGGAAATACTGTTGTAATGTAACATTGAATACAAATAAACATTGTACAATCAAGGACCGCCCCGGAGCATAACACTTCCGGCTCCATTAATAACATTTCCATAGATAAAGTATCAAAGTCTATGAAAATATTGATAACCCATAAAAAAGCACTCTCATGGACATAGTTAAAACTAAACATAATACTGCATGTATCTAACAAAAATTACTTAAATTGTAATTGGAATAAAAAAAATCAACCAATAACTCTCAAAAGTGACAACATAAAGCTTATTTTTACAGTTATTTTTGTTATTTTAATTGTCTAAAACTGAGAATAAAACGGCAAGAAATCTTATAATACAAAATTAGTGTTATTTTTTTTTAATGAAACGCACACAGTCATTATAACTCAATATTGTCCTATATACCCGGTGTACAATATTGTTAAGTATTAGCGATTATGATAAAAGAGTTCAATCGCTGTGAAACATGCTTGCAATGAAATTCTCTCTTAAGATTTTTTTAAAACAAATTTGACTAATACAATCGAAATACCATATCCAAAAATAATCGTAGTATCCAGTTAATCATAGCTCGTAGTTAATGTTCGTGCTTTTATAGTTTGCGATTCTTATTATTTATTTACGTTATGTTAACATCACTATATTAATATTTTGTAATAATGAATAACCTGCGACAATGTTGGCATTATAATTGCTTCAATGTCATATTAGACACATCACAAGTTTTTGATATAATAGTTTAGCTTTGCCATTTGATTACAGAGTACAAGGTAAAATGTTCGTAATGTGAACATAATAATTCATTATTATGTAGTAGTAATTCCACTAAAGTAAGGCTTAAATGCACAAATGTATCTATATATTGTATATAAAACAAAAAAAACTGTTTGTTACAACACTTATAACTCAAGAACGATTCAACCGATTAGGCAGAAAACTGCGATCGACAACAAGCCTGCTAAGCGTGGAGATTATTGGCATTTCCCCTCAGATGATGGAAATCATTGGGGGAGGGTGATGATAATGAAAATTACGTGTGAAAATTATTCCTTGCTTTTGAATTTGGAGTCCTTTAATATGTACATAATATATGTATTTAGTTTTAGTCTATATGTCACGTGTCTTAGTTAAAGCGAGCCGGTCTTGATCGAACTATGCCGCATGGTAATTATTGCTCTGATATGGTAATGTGCTAAACGAAGCGCAGGCAAAGAGGGCGAGGGTACCCAATATCGGCCTTCCATTAGAAATCCACGGACACTATGGCCATGACGGCAGCGGCGGCGTAGACTTTATGGGTTGTTACCTCGTTGAATATAATTGACGAAGAATTGAAATATTTATTTATAAATTAATTCAATAAACACTCACATACCTTTTACACTCAAACTACTACAGCAGGGTAGGGAATGGAGAGCTATGCTAATAGCCACGTTTCATTATTTTACATTATTTAAGTGAATACTACAATACATTTAAAGATTTGAGTCCTTATTTGGACCGATATTTTATGTAATTATAATTGTCTATGTGGAATTGAGTGTAAATGAGTACATAATTCTTCATAGTATGCATATACAGAAATACTTATAAACCACCCTGATTCACAAACAATAATGAAACTTTTCAAGTAGTTATTAAAGCTTTATCTCGGATAATATAATCAAATTCAATTACCCAATTATTATCAGATGTTAAGCTCCATAATATCTTTCGGTTACCTGGATGAAATCGTTCTAAGAGATTCGTTCGCGTTTTGCAATCTTATCATTGTCAATTTAACAGTGTAGTGTGAAATTAAAAATATATAAAATAATTTATATCCGTGAGTAAACGAGTAGGTATTTATTACTAATAGACGCCCCGCGATTTTATTCACGCAGTTACAGTTCTAGATAATTGTCTCTTTCTTTTTACCTAAGTGTTGTGTAAAGTGGCAACCCTGAACAGCACTAAGTAAAGCTAAGTAACATGTAGTGAGACTAGTAGCTTATAATTATAACAGGTTGATGATGGCATATAGGCAGCTTTGCTAATACCTCGCTTAGTCATGATAAAGTCTAGATGTGATAGTGTGCATAATAAAGTAGTATCTCTTCAGATAATTACTTTGCGAAGCTTAAAGCGTATTTTTATTACTGTTATTAATATTTTTTTAGATTCCTCTAGTCAGTGTCCGCTGAATATTCATCTTTAGAGCCATCCGGAATATTTCGAATGTCTCTGGAGATCCTGGCACAATATTTGTTATTGCAATGTATAACTTTAAGACGTTGGCTTATCTTACCATTCATGTATTATACATTTTCCGCGAAATTTTCTGTAAAGTCAATTCGATCGTGTATTATGCTTTTTTATGTTTGTTCGCGGATATCTTCGTCGTTTATGAACTGATTTGGATAAATATATTTTTTTAAAGAAGATATTTCAAAAGTTTTCTCATGGTAAGGAAGTCAGAGTTTGATAATGGCAAGCCGGATAAATCGTGTGGGCATGTTTTTAATATGTTCTTTCTTATTTCTTTAAATTTATTCTTATAAGAATCTGGCAATGTTGTTCTGACATGTTAGACCACATCGCTGCTTAAATCAGGCAGGATGGTGGTCCAACCTTTGTTCATTGGATTTAAAAAATAACATATACAACCAAGAGAGAATTAGCCAAATGGGCCAATAGATGTATGCCTTCTTTGGATAATCAACGCGAGAACAATTGACGTTCAAAGCCGTATGTCTATTAAGCTACAGTTAATAGAATGTAATTAGGTTCAAAATCGCGCGATTTCAATAGACTGACTCTGACGCAATGACACTTAAGTGTTTTGACGCTATCGAGGAATTGTATGAAGCAGCCGGGTTCGAAGGCTTAAACCACACGAGCGAAGTTTTTATTGTATCAAGAAAGCTTTTAATAAATATACTTTGGTACAAGAGATGGAACTCTCAACGTAATTTTCGGGACGACGACGGGTAAAACACTACCGTATATTGGCTATAGCCAGAAGAAAGTGGTTTTATTCTTTGATAGGTACCTACGCACGTAAGAATATTGTCAATGATTTAAGTTCAATGCACTCTTAGGCCCATATTCTCAAAGAAGAATCGTAGCACATATCGCTATTAGTCTTTTTTTGACACTTGCCTTTTTGGAATCAGACAAAGCGTAAAAGTTGACTGTGCGGTTCACTTTTTACAGTGGTACCACAATAATTTATCAAAACAGCTTTCTGTTCAATTGTTCTTAGATGCATTAACATAAGTCGTATTTCCACATATGGCAGAAGCTTATTGAAACATAACACTAATTACTACATGTTACTTGCGTGAAACACCAAAGCATTTAGGTAACTAAACCTAATGACTTGTTAAGGAACTCCCTCATTTTAAAGCCTATTCAGTTTTATGACTCGAAAGTTCACACACAAGCAGCAACTCTGAGAACTGACTGACTTGAAGTAGTTAGTAGAGGTACGGTCGGCTAAGTAAATGTTCTCTGACCCTAAGGTTTAATATTCATACGAATGTATTTTTTTAAATCACTACGAACAATCGTTTGACCACAATCCTGCCTGATGTTAAGCAGCGATGTGGTCTACGATGGAGCACACTTGTTCATTAGGTACCTATTCACCCGCGATTTGAAGACCTTCAGATTGTACTGCGCAGGAAACACAGACTCCGGCAAGTTATTCCACATCCTGGCGGTTCGCACTATGAAAGTAGACGCAAAGCATTTGGTTCGAGTAAATGTTAATAGTCAATAAGATTTATGTATTCCTTGTCACATTATAAAACCGAAGGCAGGTATTTTTTTGTCAACAATTAGCGATAGAATAATTGATAATTGAATCCTTGTTAGTCCCTTAGCATTTCGATAAAATTAAAAAATCCTATTCCTATTCAACATGTCTTCTTCATGAAGTTGTCCTTCGTTCCGAATGGTGGAAGATGCCGAATAAAAAAGTACAACAAGTTTGGTCATTTCACTAATCCTTTTTTATTTTTCAGATTGACATTTCTAAAAAATATCTGGTAGTTGCAACTACTTGCTGGTAGAGATTCAACCACTTTATTCTATAATCGGCCGTCTTCGGACTCACTCTTTTGTGATAATCCAAACCGTAATTTTGATGATACAGGTACATCAGGTTTTGGTGAAAATGAGACAGGCTTGAATAACTTGCAAGCCATGCAAGCCAGCACCTTTATGCGGAGTGTAAGATGCAAATGAACGAAAAATGGCCCGTCTGATTCCGCCTTTAGTTACATAGGAAGTATCATCAAAACGGATATACAACTTGTACACGGACTGTACCTCTAATATGACTGCAAATGTATTTGAATTCCAAACAAGCCCTTTCGATAGCAGCACAATGTTGGCCTAAATTACTATAAGTTGACGTCACACCTTCAAGTGAAACAAATATCATTCTCGAGAATATAGTATTCGATCCTTGACTCCATTCGATTCGTTATTAGCTCGATCATTGGTCACGTCGTTCGATGACTTATGAGTATTACGACCCTGTGCTGTGCGAGCTATTGTCTCTGTATAATCTTATCTGGTTAAATGTGTTGGTCTGGATGTTTTATCTACATACATATTATATGTACATACATATATAAGTATGTGTTTAGTATATCAGGCAGTGATTGACGGGCCCGTTGGTCTAGTGGTCGATCAGCAGGTCCGACCCTTACTGAAAAAAAAACATCATAATTTATGTAGATAGTCCATGTGACGCTAGTTACTTAGTCTTAGCTTAGTTTTAGATTGATTGTTTCCAGCAATTATTTATTAGTTTAGTGTACAATTTGGAAGCTACTCGCAACGTCACTGGTTCTCTGTTGTCACTCTGTTGCATTTTCAATCTCGTCCGTGTTACTCAAAGATATAACTAATGACAGGACCAGCGAGGGTGCCTGCAACTTCAGCTTCACACCTCTTTCTCCCCAATATGGACCTATTTTAATATTATACGTTTTCATGTCTTTGCTGTGTATTTCCCAACATTTTTCTAGGATAATAACGAACTTTAATGTTATGCACTTAGTACCCACTTACATGGTGACAAAGTTTTTGAATGCTCACAGACTGCAGAAGTAAATAGGAGACGTTAAGTAGATCACGCGCGGCGCCCCGGTGTCAAGCCGCGGTAGACCGACGGAATTTTAACTAACCGCAAAAGGTGTTTCGCAAAATTCTTTCCCGCCAAAAAAGAAAACACGGAGAAAAGACATCTTATTTTTTTTATTGCCTATTTATGCTAACGACGAGACTACGGCAGTACGTGATCGCGTCTCACCTCGTGTTATAGCACACAATCTAATGACAGTATCATAGTTTCATGAAACTATTTTTCATTATTTGTACGGTTCTTGCACTCGAAATGGGTATACCGATAAAACTAAGTTCCCAGTGAGCTTTCAGTTTTCCATTTGTGATGTACAGCGCCATCTGTTGAATGTCTATGACACCTCGTAGCTTCCAAAGTTGTGCGAAGCGAACCTGGCTATCCCGTATCATCCTTCGTTGTTCGGAACTGTATAATTTTAATGCAGGAAGTAGGCTCCGCCCATGGATACAGATGTCGCTGTATTGCGTGTTTTGAATTTGTTTTTTCCTCCCTATTTACGATAATAATTGTAATAAATATTGGAAATAACAGTTCTCTTATTAGACAATTATTTCACAGATATGTACAGGTTCGCTCTTTAACAGGACCAAAAACTTTGAATATAGACATTTTGAGTTTCAAATATTTATCATAATATCTGAACAACCGTTTGTACTCGTAGCCCTTCAAAATAATAAATGAAAAAGTAGGTTCCTAACAAAATTAATCCCAACAGCAATGATGATGAAATGATCCTTTTTCTTTTAGAAATGTTCTTCACTGGCATTTAGTTGACATTTACCTAAGCTTATTTGCAGACATCACGATAACATCGCAATATTTTTACCTTATCTATTGCTTAACTTATTTCCGGAGAAAGCACTTTACAGTATCCGAACCACATCAGACTAACTCAACAATTGACAATTGAAGGGTTCGTTATAATTTACACATGAGTTTTTAGCTCGTAATACGGGCCCCATTATGTATGTATAGCAACATGTTATAATAAAAAAATATGCTTCCCGTAAACCTTCTCGTAAGCAGAGTAATTTGCTAAACAACTACCCACGATTCTAACACTACATTAAAGGGAGTGGTGTTTAGCCCTTATAGGGTTCACACACAGTTTTCATCACGATGTTCTCCATCATTTGTTAATGTTCTGTCTGACATATTCTTTTTTATCTTCCGACAGAACGATGCGGCGTAGACGATTTCCGATGCTACAACGGCCAATGTATAGAGAACTACCGCCGGTGCGATAAACAGCGGGACTGCGATAACGGAGAGGATGAGCTTGACTGTCGTAAGTACCAAATCATTACATAGTATTAAACAAAATCGCTTTCCGCTGTCTGTCCCTATGTATAAGTACGCAACGGATTTTCATGCGGTTTCCTTTAATAGAGTGATTACAGACGAAGGATTGCATCTTTATTACATGTATAATAAAACAGGAAAACTATAAAGTATATAGTATATTAGCATTGCATTTGTGGGAAGCTGGGGCTGGTCGCTTGTTTATTATATGTGTAAGTACAGCGGCGTCTCGTCTTAAGAGTTTGACAAATGAAGGGAGAGTAGTTATTGTAGATGGGTCATTTTATTGAAGGGAATACTTACATAATAATGTATATTGCATTTACACAGTGCTAAATAAGTATTGTAGCCTTCGCCTTAAGTTGAATCCGGCACACAGTAGGTGAAACTTTAAAGAAAAAAGAACCGACTTCAATTAGTTTTACTCAGATGTTTTAAAGTTTCCGGTTCAAATTATCGGGTTTAGTTTCATCAAACCCTGATTTCTGTAATGATTAATATTATTCTATTTTCTATTCGCGACCAAACACATAAATCATAATTGTACGGCGTTTATGAGCGATGAAGAATTGAGAACGACTCCTTTGTTGTAGTAAAAATACCTATCAAGACTTCGTAGACATTTTTTTTTGCTTAATAACCTAGCATTAGAATAAAATAAAAATACCATGAAGGCAATCATTAAGTCTATTTTCAGCACAATTTGTAAAAATTAAAGTATATTCCTTGAAACACACTGTATACGAATGGCGAAGCGTCGCATTGGTACGCCTTCAACAAGATGGTCCAGCGATTTGGTAATGATGGCGCCTACCTACGTATTGGCGGAGTAAGATTCATAGGCCCATCATGATAACACACCTTGGGACGAAGAACTATGTCACCATTTTTGGCTGACATTATGATGACTACATATCAACATACTGTGTATAAAAGGACCCCAAGCAATGGTCTTAGAAAACTTGTCGGGCTCGTCAATATGAACACCTTTAACTATGGCGACAATGAGGGGAGACGCTTTTTTTTTCATCTCCATACAAAATAGACAAATTTTTACTCGAGCGTTGACATTGTCGCCATAATTGTTGTTCATATTGACGAGCCCAACAACGTTCCTAAGACCATTGCTCGGGGTCCATTTACACTCTGTATGTTTGGAGTAGGCCAAGAAAGAAGTCTTGTTTTCGTTATTAGTTTTGATAACGCTACCTGTGTCGCTAAAACATCAATAAGGTACACTTTTTATATTGTGACAATTAAAACATGGATCTTAATGTCTAAATACATTCATTTGAGTTTCGATATACCTCTACTATTATTTCAGCGTAATGTTTCTCTTCCAGCGTGCACACTGGAAGAATTCCAATGCGGCGACGGCAGCTGCATAGAGCTGAGGAAGCGCTGCGATCAGGAAGTTCACTGCAGTGACGGCTCGGACGAATACGACTGTCAAGGTAAACGACATCCTGCATTAGTGTACATCATCAGCCACATAACGTCCACTGCTGGACGAGGGCCTCCCCCAATGAGATCCGTCATTTGGGGTGAAATGCAGTAATCGCACACGGCTTGGCAGGCGGGTTTGGCGATCGCTAGTGGTTGTTTGGTTTAGACTCCCAGAGAGCGCTGCCCGTTCCCTGGAGACTCCCTCAAGTCGTCTCTTACGACCCCCATGACGGGAAAAGTTGGGCTGGGGTGGTGACACATGTATTCTATTCGCTGTCACCACACGGCTTTCCTGCATTAGTGTACGTAGTACCACAAAGGACCATTTGACACGGGAGAAGAAAGTTTGTTTTTTTCCTGACCTTCCAATGGGCAATTTTCTTTGACGTTTTTCTAACAGATTTTCGGTTGACTAGAAAATCGCATCGGACATTGATAATATATTTAATAAATTTGACCTTCACTAGTAGTGTTCTTACTCTCTGAATACCACGGTAACCACTTAATAACGGATCCTGTGTTCTGTTCTGTCATGTCTAACCTTTGGAAACACGGTAAGTAGGACGCAATAGGACGATACCGTGGTCTGGACATCACGTATGTCGCGATAGGGGGTACTTTCGTTGCGGCGACGGCACTTGTATAACTATGCTGATGAGGTGTGACGGATTCGTGGATTGTCCTAACGACAAGTTCGACGAGACCAACTGTCGTAAGTAGCTAATTGATTACACTAACTCGCGCGACCTCTGTACTTGCCTGGACACATACGCTTAACCCTATCACGGGAATAACAATAAAACAGTATATTTGTGTTCATTTCACCGTCCGCAAAGGTGTTAAGTAAACTTTTGACACACTTTTCGAGTTTAATATTTTAAATGTTATGGTTTATATCTACAGGAATCTAAGCGGAGGCTTCGTCCATAACTAGACATCTACAATCAGAATGCTTTGAATTGTACAATATTGATAGTCAGTTATATTTTTCATTTATACATATACCGAACGAATTAATGAACTTTCTTTTTAAAAAGTATGAATGCAGTTTTCTCGTTATTAAATTTGTCGACATGGTTCCTAAGAACAAAACTTCGTATGTCTTATAATTTCAGACTTTACCATACTGATCGTTTTAAATGAGCCACCCTGTATATTATTTTCAGTTGTACATAAATTTCCCTTTAAAATTAAATAAACGTTATTGTGATTTTTACGGGCAAGTACAGTTTAGTCGCCACGTAATAATTTTAAGGCAGTTGATCTATATAAATGTTATGGTCAATAAATCACTTACTAACCAAATAATGGCAAACAGCATGCAGCGTTGATGAATGGCAGTGTGATCACGGCAGTTGCATCAAGAGGATCAACCGATGCGACGGTCGTGTCGACTGCCCATCCGATAGATCGGATGAAAGGGACTGTTACGGTAATAATTTGGTACCAACTTAAGGGGCGGGTCACACAGAAAAGTTTCATCTCTTCATACAGTAAAAGTACTTTTTCTATGACACATTTTTTTGTCTCCTGATGTCTTATCTGTCTGTTTTGCTCCTTAATTGTGCTGTTTCCTCGGCTCAATATCGCCACCGAGTGACATAATGTATGATTCATACACGCTTAAATTAAGTCTTGGATGTTGTAAAGTAGATTATACAGTTATATGCTTGTGGAGCAGAAGTTCGGGATGTTTGGTCTTCATTCTAACGGTAGGTACACCACAAAAACCCTAAAATAGCGGCCTTGGTCAATAAAATTGTATCTACTACAAGTACTTAGACCTACTACAGATGTTTCCACAGCGGTCCAATGTAAAATAATTACAAATGTAGTTAAGCAGGGTATTACATAATACTGTAAATCATTCACCGTATTCAATATCACATCACGTCATGGCATGACTAATATTAAACATTGTATGGTGTTGTGATGGTATTTTTATCAGCTTGATGCATGTATTTACAGAGCTCGGATTGTTTACTTGCTGGTCGGGGAAGAAAATACCCAAAAGCTTAAGATGTAACAGACAGTACGATTGCCCGTCCGGCGATTTTTCCGACGAAAAGAATTGTCGTAAGTGCACTTATAATGTCTGAAATTGTCTTTAATTTCTCTCCCACACTGTTTTGTCTTCATTTGCCTGTTTTTGATTTTTCGAGTTTAAATTCTCCCAGAATTATTTCACTTTATTTGTTTGATATTTCCTTTTCCTTTGATAAATGTTCCTCTTTATCGCGATTCAATGCCCCGCGGTCGTGCGCCGTTCGTGGCGTTTGCGCCATTTTCTCCGATAATTATCAACTTTAATTTTTTCGAATTAAAACAGTAATCATTGCACTTTTCCAATTTTTGACATTTTGGCTGACAGCATGTGGTAAAGATGACTTCAAATGCGACAATGGCTTCTGCATACCGGCGTTGAAGAAGTGTGATCGCACGCATGATTGTCAAGACGGATCTGATGAAAAACACTGCGTCTATGGTTTGATATTAACATTTAAATATAAAAATTCCAAGGGTAAATGCTATAGTTATTGAATGCTCAGTAACGTCTAAGATGATATTCGTGGTATATTTTTCCAAAAAAAAAATATGCGACATTATTATGATTCTGAAGCCACTTTAAGATGAGGTTGTTGAATAGAAGACGACGTAATCACTAGTCCAACAAATATTAATGCATGATAAAAAAATAATAAGAAGACCACACTTGCAAATAATTTACGTTTTATATCAGTCTGGTATCTGTCTAGATAATCTGTTCAACCTTTCAAATATGTTTGTCCTCTCAGCAGCCGATTACCATAGCATTTACCCAGATACGTACTGCAAGTCCAGCAATCGTTTAAAAACAATGATCTAAAAAATAGCAAAATCAATTCAAGCAAAAATAAAAAGCTTGTTTTAGAGAAATATTTTTGAATGGATTGTTGGACCTGTTGTAACAGTGAACATAAATTACATACTAAAGACTGAATTTATAATCATATTATGGAAACAAATAGAAAGGTGGTGGATATTGTATACCACGGCGTATGGTTTTTCGATTAACACATGCACTGACGCACAGAATGCTTGATTTTTGCAACATTTTTTATGATACTTATTATAACAAGATATTTTGCATTGCGTTTCAAGACTAAGTAGATTTTCGGTACGCACATACCTCTACCTAACAAAAAGTTAAGGGAAAATGCCCTAATGTAAATGACTTAATGTAGCTGAGTTCCAGTTACATTTTTAAGGGTTTCCAATTTTTCTATGGAACAAGTTTCTCTCTTCCTCTTTTCCTACTGATGGGAAAGGACGAACAAACTACTGTTGTCCAATAACATCTTGTTCTTCAGAACAAATAGGAATTACCCGTATTATAAAAATATATATTATATATACATATATAAAAACGACGTAAGTGCGTGCCAAAATCTACTAAGCTGGTGATTGCCCACCGAAAACACTCGTCACTTGTGACTATTTATTATAGCGGACGCACTTTGCATGGCTTCTCAATATGCGTGTACGAACGGCGAATGCGTGGTGGCGGATGCACGTTGCAATGGCACCAGCGAGTGTACTGATCTGTCGGACGAGGCGGACTGTCCGTGCCGTCGGGACCAGTACCGCTGCTCAGACGGCGCTTGCATTAGCAGCGCTGCGCTTTGCAATGGCTACGACGATTGCCCTCGCGGCGAGGACGAACGCAACTGTGGTAAGTGTCACCAGAAATAACGCACGTTTAGGTACACCTAAACACAACTATACACACGTACCTATATACGTATAGGTTAGCAGAATTTTTAGTTGATGTAGAGACAGGTAATTAAAAAAAAATATACTTTATTGGAAAAAAAATACGAAAAGCTGCTGTCATTGATTACAGTAGGTAAATAACAAACATGATTGATTTGTTTTGGATATAATTCTTTTTGAACTCCAATTAAAAATTTTGACCATTTTTATCTTTAGTTGAGGTGTATTTACTCCGTAAGAAAAGTTCTGTTCAACTAATCATTCCTTTAGATTTCATAGCCAGAGAGAAATCAAGCAACAGATAATTAACAGACAAGCAACATACTTATTACACAGACTAGAGTCGTGAAGCTTATTGCTAATCTCGTACACCCAGCGTCACAGCAACACACACACAATAATGTACAGTAGCGCACCGTTTACACCACATAGATATGTGCGGCTCCAGTCAATGGAGCTGTCACGGCGGCGGCTGCGTCGCCGACAGTAAAGTGTGCGATGGTGAACGGGACTGTGTCGATGGCTCCGACGAATTATACTGTTCCACACCAGAACAGATAAGTAATGAAAAAAGTATGGTCACTTTATTTATTATTTACGCACGAATTCTGCCTTAACAGACGGGCTTGTTACAAAACGTCGTATAGTCCTACACTTCCTGTGGTACTAAAAAAACAATTAGATAGAGTTGTTATTTATGGCAAGCGAAAATTAGAACTGAATGATTTTCTTATGATCCTCAACTGGTGGTAAGCCTGACTGTCTCTCGTTCGCAATAATAATTATTAAACTCCAAAGAACACAGGACTAAAGATACACCACGTTTTGTAGCAAAGTCGTATGTTCCTACAAATTGATTTAAAACAACGGTAGTAGCGCGGGCGTACGGAATTTGTGTGTCTCTACATGTTCGTAAACTTTTACATCACCTATATTATTGATGCTGATTATTTGTTTGATAGTAGACGCCTACTTAAAACTTATTTCCCTCACTTATACTGCTGCGCCTGTATTTATAATGAATCATTAAAACCGATGATAGTTACCTACATACTTGTATTTAAAAAGAGTACAGTAAATTATGTACAATGAATGGGTGTATGTATAATATCTGAGAAACATTCCCTATCTATCGGATAGTTAGCTAAATCGCAGTTATTTCAGCGTTATAGCTTTAATTTTATGGAATAATAATATATTCATGTATTTTTTTAGCATCATACGTTCTGAAATCTAATCACAGGACTTTCATTTCTACGTATGATTCGGGTATTGTCACATAGTCCGCACGCCCGTGTTTCGACCGCAGCTGGTATTTGGTGATTTTGTGTCCAAGTTTTCGCTCCATTTGCAAAGCATGGTTTTTTGAATGCACACCAACTAATGTTAACACCACAAATTATAAATATTATTTATTTGCTCATCGTCATCATTTCCCATATATGGTTTTCATATAATTAAATACGTATAATAATAATTATATATCGTCAAAAATATGTTGGCCGTATCCTTTACTATAAATAGACACCCGACCTTCAAAGGTTACGCAAGGTTATTATGCATTGATTAATTTTCAAAATAATAATAGTTGTTCTTTTCCAATTTGGGTAAGTAAACATTGAATGACGCCCCAACAATGCGTTTCTCGATAAAATGTATACAAATAATTTGTAAATAAAGTTGTCAGTCTGCGGTTAAAAAACATGTTGATATCGATCGTCTTTCACTACCATCGTGTCTGTTAGTAATGACATATGAAATTCGTTATTCTGCTAAAGGTATTCTCTTCTATACATATATCCTTCTACTTTTGCCCACTTAGCGTGAGTTGAGTACCATGTAATTTGTAATTGGTCAGCTTTAAAAAAATGTTTTTCTTTTAGTTCCTACTTTACCCTTTCTAGGAGTTTGTCTCGTTTTTTGACTTTCCCACTTTTATAATTTTTACGAACGAAATTTCCACAATGATTTAAAAATTTCTTTGTAAACCTTCTATTTCTACACTTTTGCATTTCACTGCAAAAGCAGAAAGTGGTCAAGTATAGAGCAGATAATACAGGACAAATCATCATAAAAATATTGTGTGATTATTCTCAACAAAAACGATCTCAATGTTCATAAAAAACCACGACGACGCCGTCGTTCAAAATACAATTTTTATGTTGGTAGTTTTACGAACGGGACTTGCTAATACAGGCTTTTTGCTTACAAGCAGGCCCCCAAACCTATATAAATATGTGTTACCTTGTTAATGAAATAAACATTTTTGCATTTTTTTTTGTATTTTTTTGTACGTAGTAAGTCCTGTGTAATTACATCAAAGTTGTAATACATTGTTTCTCACATTGTAGACATCAAGTGCTTCTCGTGCGACGGACGTTGCTTGGACGAGTCCCTTGTGTGCGACAACCGCCAGGACTGCAGCGACAACTCGGACGAGCTGAACTGTCAACACTGCGACGGTCCTGATGATTTCAGGTACCTATTCAATGTAAAATGGTACTCCATCATTACCCTTGACTTGAATGTACGGACCACGTAACTTCCCGTTTACAATTATGTTAAGGCCAGAGATACGCTATCTGGTATATAGGACGATAAACGTAACTAGGCATGAAAATATCAACTGAGAATGAGATTATGGATAAAGCCAGAAACAAGTCAGCCATTACAGTTTACTGTACCTAGTTGCAGTTCGCCTAATAACTTTTTCAAAAATGCGGCAGTAAACTGAATAACGAACGGTGCTATAGTATCGAGTGGTCCAAAACTCAGGCTCAGAAATTCAGTGACTTGACAAGTGGCCAATGACGTTGTTACAGACGACTTGATACTAGCGTCATTATTTTCTCAATTTCCCGCGCTAATCAGACGAACTGCCAATAAAAGAGGTAGAAAGTACAATATCCATACCAACATTTGACGGGGAGTTAAGAAGTAATCATTGACATTTTCATGCAAGAAACTAAAAAGGAAATTAGTTTTGAACCAAAACGGATTTTAATAAATAAAGCATTTTCACAATGTTCCTTGCGTTGTCGGTAATTTTGAGATAGGAAATGAACTCGGTTGTTCAGCATCGCTTTACTTTATACAAAAGAGTCTAGAAGAGCATTTTCCAAGAAATTCCAGTTTATTAAACCATTTTGTTTTACAACTGCTTATTTGTGCAAGGAACATCAAAGTTTTGCTTTCCTCTTTGGTGCTGAAAGGTGTATTTATTCCCCACAATTTCCTTAGCAAAATCTACCTTTACGTACCTTTGTCTCTTTAACTGAATTTTCTTACTATAAAATATTATTCAATGTATGTGTAAGCTTCATTGCGAATTACTATTGTTGATCGATCAACTGTTTTTTGATACTTTGCGACTTTTTATTGCTTCGGCGAATTTGTTGTTAATGTAATTTTATGTCGTAAGTGTTTTTATTTATATTAACCTAACAATATTACGTGCGCCAATTTTGTCCAGTCTTTTTACAAAAGCTTGCGCGTTAGTACAATAAGGCTCGTCCGAAAAAAATCCTTAGCGAATTTTGTTTTTTGTTGCCTTATAATAATGTAAAGTTATTGCTCTAGAAATTCAGTGTACAGCCGTGCAGCTCTACTAGATTTCTACAGCAATTACTATTACTATCTGACTAACTAATGACTATTTCCAATAGCAGACTGGCCCCCTGCTAACTATTGTAGGAGTAGAAATAGTACTCAGAGCGTTAACGATTAAATAATTAGGTATTACGGCCCCACCATCATTGACTCATTATGTATTTTTTTAATAAAAAAAAAACAACTGTCACTGTGAGAGAAAAATTGTTTTTGTTTATAGATGTCAGAACGGTGACTGTATACTTAGCAATCTTAGATGCAACAACATTGAGGAATGTCCAGACGGAAGTGACGAGTTGGGTTGCAACCAGACCAGGATCGGTGTCAACGGTGAGTTAATATTTTTATGTTGGCAACTGTATTTTTTAAACTTAGTGAAAAAGCAGCGAGGGAATTCCGCGATTTTTATTTCGTACACTTACACAATTTCCCTTCACAGTCGTAAAGTTTCAGTTCAAGACTTTTATAATGGCGTTTACAGGTGGCTGTTACGAAGACGAGTTCCAATGCACGAATGGCGTGTGCCTCAGCATTGGATTCAGGTGTGACGGACACACCGACTGCACTGACGGAACTGATGAAGAGAACTGCCGTAAGTATTAAAATTAATGTTTTTGTAGGTACCTCTTTTACTGAGAAAGAAGGACTATGTCTTACCGGCCAGTGTCTAAATTGTATTTCATGTATAGAATTTAAAAAAAGGTTAGCAAACTCTTTCTACAAAGCGAATAAGTATTTAAAGCAAAAAAAAAAGGAAATTTTAGCACTCAAATATTAATTTGTTGTAGATGTTTCGGAAAATTGCCAATTCATTCAGCCATTCAATTCACTAATTGCTTACTGTTTCAATAATTATGCTATGGAAAATATGGTAGAGTGACAAAAAAATATTGGCTATTTTGAAATGGGAAATTTACATGACCTACCTACGAGTACCTATCCGTCAAATTTCGTCTATATTTCTGTCAGGAATGACAGAGTGTATCAGTAGTAATTGTTAATTATAAAATATAAAATTCCACGACCAAAAATCTATAATATCATCGTCATGAAAAATTTCCCATTCTAGGTATTGCCTGGTTCAACGAAAATGGAATTGAATTTATCTTTGAGTAGGTTGTACCTATTACGCAGAAATCTTTCTGCCCTAACACAGATTTTTTCCACATTCACTGCAGCTTCATATTTTTATTGTTATACAGAGTGTAAAAAGACACCGAGCAATGGTCCTAGAAACGTTGTTGGGCTCGTCGATATGAACAACTTTTTCTATGGCAACAATGCGGCGATACAAAATAGACAATTTGTTGCCTCCGTAGATGAATTTTTGTATGGGAAAAGAAAAAAAAATCTTTTCCCCTACATTCTCGCCGTACCTAGTAAAAGTTGTTCACATTGACGAGCCCAACACCGTTTCTAAGACCATTGCTCGGGGTTCTTTTACACGCAGTATGTTTTGTTTGTGATGAATTTATCAGAAACACTGCAGCGAGCACAACATGCAATGCTCTCTAGTATACAATGCAATTGTAACACTGCACATTACACCCTGACGAGCACTTTCAATTCACTGATGGCTGACATGTTCACAATAAAATAATAGCACTGCATTTTTGCACCATGTATATAGGTACTATGAGCCTACTCACTCACCTTAAAGCTTTCAAACAAAATGTGTAATGTATACCTAGATATACACTTTTAACATTAAATGTTGATACCGGGTATCACGGAGCGTGGGTTTTTTATATTATGTTCTTTCGCGTAACATGATACCCAGTACAAACACTTTAATATTAGCTTTATTATGTATTATGAGTAAATTATGTGTGATTTTTTATTCGTTATAAAATAATTCTTCAGCAACTAAGCAGCATACGATTTATTTAAAAGACTTTTTATTGTATGTAGGTTATTGTACCTCAGTGACGTGCATTGGCTTTTACGACGAGGTAGGCAGTAATCCCCAAGGATTGACCCCTATATATAGCAAACTGTTCTTTACGAAATATAGGTATCTACTTATTTACTCACCCACAAAATACAGGACCTTCGTTAGCCTATGTCGTGAGTAGCAATAACTATTATTAGGTCGTGTAGCCAAATTACTAAGGTGGGCAGTGTATTTTTGCCTATATGGTGTGCACGCCACTGTTGTACCTAGGCTATTCAACTACACAGTAACTTGCGTAAAGGTGTCAAGTAGATTATAAGTAAAGAAAAAATGCATAACGTGTCTTATAGTGTACAGTGCGACAAGGATCTTTTCACGAGTGATTAAAAATTTTTGACATGTAATTAAAACCAACCGAGAGTTTTGTTGTGATTGCTCTAATGCCCCATATTCAAGCATAAACTAAGCGCCTATTAGAAACAAAAAGAGGGTAATACCAGAGATAGCATTTCGGTACCGTGATCCATACATACTTTTAAATTTAACTGTTAGGTATATCTAAACAGTACCGAAATCCTGCCCCGCATTGGTGCGGCAAGTGTGTGGCGCGGGGGTAAATGCCGTCTGAGCGTCAGTATCGAGAAAATATCGGTACCGTTATTTTATACCGATGTCATACCGTACCGTATTCCATACTAATTTATTTCTGGTACCTGGTAACTAAATTCGTCGATTTTGTATGTAAAAAATCCAGCAATCATAATGAATGTTCACACAGCACGTGAAAAGATCATTGTATGACTGTATGTGTGGGATGTGGTGCGGGTGTGCAGCGTGGCAGGCGTCGGCCCGGCCGCTGCGCGCGCCGACCGCCGCAGGCTCGGTCCCGGCGGCCTGCGCCGACGACGAGTTCGCATGTTACGACGGCCACTGCATACCGCACGACCAGCGCTGCGACAATCTATACGACTGCCGAGATTTCTCTGACGAACAGAACTGTTACCACTCCGGTACCTTTCAGTAGTACACATAAAAACCCCATTTTCAATTACTGTTACATTCCATTGTTCATATTTTTGTATATCTACCTACCTACCTACCCCGAATGGTTTTGGTATCCAGTATTTTCGTTTGTTCCTATACGTACGTGTGCCTCAATACATACATACATAGCGTATTGGTCGTGGTCGTCATGTTTTTTTTTTGTTTGTTTTCAGTTAGATTTGTCGTTTTTACGAGATAAAATACCTACGATTTTTCTATATTATTGTAGCTTGTCGCTGATGCAAATGGAGGATGCAGGTAATTTAACACGATGAGTTGTTTTTGTATGCTTCTTTGTACTTACGAGTAGGTTATTTCGGCATCGTAGCTTTCCGATGAGGATGATACCGTAAGTGAGGACAGTATGTTCCGTAAAGTATTTCTAATTGTGTTACCTATAAAATTTAACAGGCAATTAACAGAATGTATAATTTAAAGAAAAGTTTTATCAGGTAGTGTAAGGAAAGTTTTACGATTCTTATTTCCTTATTTGAGAAACTTTTTATTGTGTTCTCTAATATCGAGCAACGATACCTAATGATAGATACGTGATCACGTGACTGTAATTTGCCTGTAAAAATTGTCGCGTTAATTTGTTAGTTTTAGTAAATATCTAATTCAAGACGTACTTACATATCTAGCATATTTCGAATTTTAAGACATTTAGCTAGTGTTTTAAAAATATTACATTATACAACTTATTATACAAAAGTAACTTGTTTCGTAATCTATCTAACTACTGTACCTCCTATTTTAATAGAAGAAGAAACTTTTTCTTTTCTGAAGTAGATGTTAAAAAAAACACGTCATTCTCGTATGGCGCCCAACGTGGGTCACTAACTCTCCTCCGCCTTTAGATCGCTCTATACATTCCAATTGTACGTTTGTGTCGTTTTATGGATAAATGGAATCGGTATCCCAGTTCCATTCATTAGCTCAGCTCGAATCCACACTTATACTATATACTATTATAAAAACGGATACATCTACATAGTATTTGAAAAAGAAGTAGATTACTACAACAGTCACGTGACATCAAATCTTTATATCCATACCATTATCAATAAAGAAACGTCAATTGTATGAAAAAAAATCAGTGTTATTAGTAATTTGCTTTTCTGTATATAAGTATAAAGGTACATACATATATTTTACACCTATTATTAGACATTTTAATAGGACTACATGATAACGTTCGAAGTACAATCCCGTATTGTCATTAAATTTTAGTACGTATATATTTGTACATTACATCTAATATATAACATAAGTATATATAGTTATCATTCAGCACACAAAATGCACCCTTAGTAGTATTGACTTTTCGTAGTTATTGTTATGTGTTACGTGTAAAAATCGCTTGCTCGTTTTTGAAACTACATCGCATGTTGACCGTACCTATTTGACTTTTGTCTTCGAAGGAAAACTTTGGATTTTAAAAGTTTCTTGAGAAAAGAGGTGAAGCATATGCAGCGTAGATACGCGCCTAATGCTCGTTTTCACCAACTTATAAAGGACCTTTATTCATCTTCATCATCAGCCATATTTGTCGACTGCTAGACATAGGCCTCTCCAATTGCACGCCACTGTGATCCATTTCGGATCCTCGCATCCAGCAGCTCTCGTAGCCAGTTTTAATGATTATCTAAAAATGCAAAGGATAATGGGAATTTTTGCATGGTGGTACCTGTCCCGTCATGAGTTATACATACTACGTGTAAAAGGTCCCCGAGCAATCGTCTTAGAAACGTTGTTATATCTATAGACGTAGATCGAGCACAAAATATGCCATTTGTAGAAACAATAGATAAAACTATATAATACCTATGTATATATATAATACTAGTGGACGCCCCGCGATTTCATTCGCGTAGTTCAGTACTTCATACAAACTATAACACCCTTTATACAGCGACCCAACCCACACGATCGGGATAAAAAGTATCCTATATCCTCCTGGCTCTAAACTACCTCCCTGACAATTTTCAGCTAAATCGGTTCAGCCGTTCTTGAGTTATAAGTGGAGTAACTAACACGACTTTCTTTTACATATATAGATTTTGTCGTCAGATGCCCCTAATAAGTTCAGATCTTGATCTTTAAGGGTTAAGAGTAGAAATATTCACCTATCAATAAATGTGCACAATCGTCGCAACTGGCTTGGGGTTCCCTATAAGTTGATGAAAACGGGCATTAAACCCTTATACCAAAGCTCCCTTCAAGCACAGATCTCTGCTCAAGTATCTTTTGTCTCACGATAATTGTGTTTGAGTAAATGAGACAAAACATGCACATGAGTACCGATTACTGTTTCAGAACACCGGTCATAGATTTTTGTACGTTTACGAATGGTAGTAACTCCCATAGCGTGCTTCGTAGATATTTTTTTAGAATTAGTAATAATTTTAAATCAACTGTATACTGTTTTTCGAGAGAATTTATCGTTGTCTATGTTATGCACTTCTTTCTACAAGAGAGAAAACATTTATAGGGCTAGTGTTTTTGTGAAGAATAAATGGCTGGCTACCAAATTACAATATAAGTATGGTAACTTTTTTCATATTAATAGAGATGCAAAATGATTAAGGATTTGCCAAACCGGGTGGATATAGTAATTGCGTATAGATTTGATACGTACCTGCAGTAATATTGTCAATCGTTTTTTTAATGTAGTCAGTAACAAGATCGGGGTAAGCGTGTCCAAATTCGGGTCGCCGAATATAAGCCTGTGTAAATATAACAAACATGCTCTGTACTTTGTACATAACTAATACAAAATGGAAACATGTGAGAATGGACAGCGATGGAATTTTCGCTGTAGCTAGGTTGTAATCCCAGAAATCCCGAATTTCAGGGAAACATAACCATTGAACACAGAACTTGCATTGGGAGTGGCTATTGAAAATTTCGGAGAAAAATATTTACTGCAACTATCGAATAGTTACAAATACAAATTTAAATAATTAATTACTCATTTATAATAATGAAGATATTTTTGTAGTGGTTTATAAAATAAATTAAAATTTTTCATTCATGAAAACTTTATGGTATGTACTGGAGGTATACAATCAGCTCACAGCACACCGATAACGAGGGGCTCAAACTTCAAAACTTCAAAATTTCTCGTTGTTTGTAAAGTTATGTACAATTAACAAGTAACAATCAAAGACTAGAGACTCAAATACTATTCATTCAGTACGAGAGGCGACACGAAGACCTAGGTAGTCACAGTCATGATCTAAACAAGACCATCTCGAACTGCGTAATTAAGCAGCTAAGTAGTTAGTTTTAATGCATTTCTTGCTAAAACTATATAAACATTCAGATATAAGCACACAATGAAATTAAATTCGCTCGTGGTCGTGTTAAGGCTGTTAGGTATAAGGAAATTAGGTCCTTATATTACCGCAGTACAAGTGTCTTTGACTACTTACAGGGGAGACTCAGTACATAATTGTAAAAATAAATTCAGGAAACACATAGCTTTTTTTAATATGAAAAGTTTCCTTGACTCCATACTCTACTTCAAACATATCTAGTTTACTAATACCGTCAATACCTCCACAGCCTGCAGGATGGGACAATTTCAGTGCACATCCGGCAACTGCATATCGAACAGCTTAATGTGCGATGGCAAACGGGACTGCCCCGACGGCTCGGACGAGTTGCGTTGCGTCACCTCCGGTCCCGTGTACACATACCCGCCGACTACAACGTCACGCCCCGTATACACGACGACCAGCTTCCCGAGACTGCCAGCGACCAATTGGGGCGACGGTGGACGACCTTACTATCCGGTGCCGACGCAAGGTAAATAATCTTATATACATATTTTTTCTAGTTATTGATTACAGGTTGAGTCGGAAGTACAATTTTAAGCAGACGTCTACTGTTTCTGTAGAACCTACTCAGCGGGTGTTATTGCACCCGGGTGAAAAAATAATTTTATTTTAATTATTATTGTTTATACCGTTTTAGACATGATGCATTGTATGTAAGCAATCATCAAATTAAAACTGTTATTATAATAACGATTAGGTGCATATAAAGAACGCGCAACGTGTCCTTTATTGTGACTTCAAAGCTGCACATTATTAAAACGCATCTACCTACCAGTATTAGAGTTATCCTAATACGATTTTTATTATGTGTGTCTGCATTACTCGTAGTCAGCGAGCGATATTTCACGGATGTTGAATTCGTTTTCCAATCTGTTCAAATTGATTGCACCCAACGCTCGCAGTAGGGTGATCATATTGTAGCGTGTTCCTGGAACCACTGAAGACAATGTTAAACATACGGAATAAGACTTTCTCCACATTAGAAATATTTGTGAGTATACTTAAAAAAATACTTTTATATTGTACAAAACATAAATTGAATAACGTACTAAGCTGTCCACTTCAACGATATGTTGATTCCAACCTAAAATTCACTTCGATTGGAATGAATTACTTTTAATTGTATAAAGTCACAGCATATTCCTGCCGTGTTCAGGCACCTAGCACCTCAATATGTGCAGACAGACGAAAATGTACACTACGGCGTGTAGGTAAGGACATGAAATAACAATGTTGGTGGCGTGATCAGATGCGTGTCTCGCGCACGAGTGGCGTTGCGAGAACGGTCCGTGCATTGCCTCGAGCCAGCGCTGCGACGGACGACTGGACTGTCCACTTGACGACTCGGACGAGCTGGACTGCCCTGCCGGCAGTAAGGACGATAGAGACCACCTTACACTGGCCGGCTTACTCTCCTCTACTCGTACCGTTCATAGAATTTGCATTAGTTTTGGCCAGTGATTTCCATTTCTGAGGATACGTACAGTACATCCGTTTTATCTAAATATGTGGGAAACGAAGGCGATTTTGTTTAATTTGTCGTTTTATTCCCAATTAGTGTTATCGTCTTGACTCCTGTGTTGTTTTTTGTTCGTGTCAATTTCTTAGTCTGTCGTAATCATGTCAAGTCAGGAAGTCCGCGACAAAGTGCGTGCTAGATTCTAATAAAAAAATTACGTAATTTTTTATGTAAAGTTAAAACTCCTGTTCCCGTGAGAATTTTGCAATATTGCGTTCCAAGTAGTCTTTACGTTAATTAAGGTACCTGAATAGCAAATTTCAATCATCTATCTTAAGCAGTTTAGATTTTTCATACAAAATAATTTCCCCGTTTATTCACGTTCCCGTGGGAGTTTTGGGAATTCCTTTCTTAGTGCACCCCTACTGCCCAGTATCACTGCGACCATCGCTGATCTATTGTGATCGCCACCTGGTTGATCATTTATAGTTCAGTATCAATTTTGAGCGCCTTTACAAAAGTAAGTACTTGTCTTAGCTATATCATTTACGTTTCTGAGGCAATTGACTATGAAAATTAAATTATATTATTACTATGGTGATTATGGTTTAGTGACTTTTTGTAATGCACATAATATTTTCCTTTTTTCCTTTCAATACAAATGGAAAGTTTTTTAAACCTGTTTCTATTTAATCACCCCTTGAAATGGAACAATTGAACAGAACTAGTTTATCCGTACTTACTGTTGTGTACGGTTCGCCAAAAAAGCGATGTCTCAATGTTTATGACACAGAAAGTGGAAATGTCGATAAGACATCAACAAGGTAGAGTTGTTATATTGTGACAAGTAAACAATGAACCAACCTTGGGGTGGTAGACTTTTGAGACTTTTACAAGCAAAGTTTTATTATTTAAAAACGCCACGGATACCTACTGTCTCGTTACAAATGGAACGTACAGATAGATGAAACGTCTTTTAACAATATCGGCCGAGAGAGGAGGTAAGCCAGCCAAGAGCAGAATGTCCCTTGTTAATGTCCAGCCAAAACTAATAACTTACACACTGACTTACTTTAAGATTCTAATAATGTATAATGTAACACAACTGAGTCTTGTAATGTAATGTGCCTTTTCAGACTATATGCCACGGTTGCGGACCCACCATAACAACCTACTTGTCTAATAATTTAATACCTGTATTAATAAAGTTAATGTATTAAGACATAATATAAGTACAAGGTGATCTTAGGTACTCTTCAGTGCTTCCGTTTGACTTTAGAACATTAAATAAAGCTACTTATTGGTTTTGTCAAAGAAGAATCAAGGTTGAATTAAAAAAGGACATTGTTGGTAGTTACTAAAGGTCACCTAAATTTATAACTACTTATAAAATCTATCTGTTTCACTGTGATATCGCTTGCATAGTTGTATTCACGAAACTTGACTTCATAATAAGAGGCTTTGTAAAGCGTTTAAATAGTTGTTTTGGTGAAATGTTTACATAGTGCCAAATTAATAGCCTCTCGATAAAACAGTTATCGGTTTTTTTATTACACCTTATTTACTTTCGTCAATAAGTCAAGATGACTATGTTTAAAGCTACATATTATCCGTCGTATTCATAAAAAAGTTATAAAAGTTGTTAGTTTTACATTTTGTAAGCAAATTCATTGATTCATTCAAACATTGACTAACTAAAGTGTATCAAATTAGACTGGTTTGTACGTACATTTGACAAACTTTTGAGATCTTTACTAGCAGTGCACTAGCGCTGTTCTAACTTTATGAATATCACGGTTTATCTTTGAGCCCTAACTAAATTCATTCCGTAACAAATAATTACTGCAAGCGATATTTACAGAAAAAACTTTAGTTTATAATACTATTCAATATACCGCGTTATTCGATTAAACCATGTTTTTTCGGATCGTGATCGTTGGGGATGTATGTACCTATGTGTTCACTGTTTTTTTGTTTTTATAACAACAAGTATAACGTTAATCTCAACTTGACAAATATACATAGCTTCATTTAACATTTTCATTGTTAAAACTTTACCGCCAGTGTTCACGATTCATCTTATAAAAAAAAAGAACTATACCTTTTACCGTTTGTAAGTCGCAATATACGTATATGATCATAATACAGTATACCTGACTACTGCACGCTATTCTCAGATAGCATATCAAACGAACGGCAAAAAGGTATTTTGACAGCGGATTTTATTATGAAAAGTATTATAAACTTAATTCTATAAATAACATACAAGCACACGATAATTGACTACCTGTATTTTTTAATTTCACTGTTGCGTCATCACTGTTACATGTTACGAAGGTGTGTGTCATGTGTGATTTAAATATTGTTTTTTTTTTATATAAATAGGTACCTAGAGTCTGTATAAAGAAAATTTTGACTACCTAACGCTTTTCGATCGAACAATAGACAATAGATGGTTGGCGGACGGGCCCCTATTTCCCTGAAAAAACCATAATAATTACTTGTACCTAAGTAAGTAGTAACAATATATGGAAACATGAATTTGCTTACTGTACCTACGAAGCCAATGATGGCCGATTGGTTTAAAAAAATATAAATTAATGCGGCGTCGAATACTGTCATTTCAAAACATATTTCTTTAACTATGCAGATTGTAGATACCTACTTAATAATCAACTTATATTAATAAATTTTATGAAACTTCAATTTTATAACAAGAAGAACATTGACACACACCTTCAGGTAATATGCTTTCTAAGCATGTTGCACAATTTAACGTTCGCACCAAAAGTAATACTTTTACAGAATCGAGTCTCTTGAGGCGCAATGAATTTTACATAGCGATCGAATCAGTTGACACCAGCTGTGATTGGCTGTTTGATTAGCCAATAACAGCCATGGTGATCAACTCAGATTCTGTTGCGCTGTTAAGTTAATTATGCTTCAAGCAACCGAGGGTATATAGAGTTATGTTATTTCACCCAATGTTTTCAATTACAGCGCCCGCCGCGCTCAAGTTGATTGCAGTGCCAGAAAACCAAAGCGTGCGATATGGTAAGTTTGATTATTTTATTACTATCTCAACACTATTATTATTTATTATTACTTGCCTACTGGAATATTTTACTGTGTATCTACCTAATTACTGTAAAATATTATGCTTTATGATTGCTTTTAACCTTAAAGAAATAGGTTAATACTGATTCGGAAAATTATCTGATGTTATTATCATTTTTGGCTGTATTCAATGGAAATATCTATCTTAAACAGCCTAAGTGATATATAAACAAAACGATGTAGAATTATTTTACACAGTCATACATACTGTATTAAAACCTTGAAACATATTTTTATAATAATACTAATTCGCCGTCCCGCGATTTCAATCGCATAGTTTCAGTATTTCATACAAACTAACACCCACCTTATACCACGTCCCACAGGATCGGGATCCTATCCTATCCTATGTCCGTCTCCTGGCTCTAAGCTACCTCCCCTCCAGTTATAAATAGTGTAACTAACACGACTTTCTTTTATACCTATTTAGTTATTGTGAAAAGAATCCTTAGTAATAATAGTAATAAGATTGTTATTTCAACAGTGTCACAGTTTGAGATGTCGTATTGTTGTAGCAAATGAGCGATATGTACCTATAGATAGATAGATATGTGATACTACACACATGAAAAGTGTCTAGGGATCAAGAACATTTTCAGCTCTAAAAAATCTAATTTATTTAAATCAAATCTAATCTTCTGCTTAAGTCCCCATGCCTATAGGCATCAATGACTTATAACCACATTTTGAATAAACTATGAATGAATTCAGTTTTTGTAAAATGTATTCTTGATTGCAATCTTCTGAAATGTACTTGATCCCTAGACACTTTTGATGTGTGTATTCTGGTTATTGGTTAGGTTGGTAGGTGGTTGGTAAGACTTAAGACAATAATGCGTGTTACGGTATGTGGGATATAAAACAATTAATATACATACTCTTATAAAAATAGTCTAGAATTAGCATAGTTTGGAAAGCTAACCAATCTATTTTCTCACTTCCACTTTATTATAAAAATAACAAGGACGACCATTCGTTCAAATACGCCATGTTCTGCAGAATAAATATACCACCAAATCCATTTAAGTATTAGCGCATGTGTGAGTGCGGTAATTTTGAAAAAAGCTCTTGAACAATAGTAATAGCGCTAGTTTTCAATGAACAAAAAAGACTTAATGTATGTAATAATGTTGTATAATTTAAGAAGAATAAGATAGACTAACTTTTATTTCTTCTGTTGTGTTGTTGGCAAAATACTAAAAGAAAATGATAGGACACTACGTTTGGTTTAAAATTGTACTATAACATACAATAGTCCAGTCGTACCATGAAGTATTAAAGTAATATTGTATACACTGCGTGAAAGTGACAGCGCTATATCACCCATCTAGCGCTGTCCCTACACAACAATTATTACTCTTAGATGCCATGGTACGGCCCAAGAAGTTTAAATTTTGGTATACTTTACATTATGCCGCT